>JAVTVY010032190.1:0-12309 GCA_036873755.1 Hanleya hanleyi
CTGTCATATTCCCCCCCTGGACATATTCCCCCCCTGTCATATTCCCCCCCCCCTTATATTTACTTGTCCATATAGCTGTTGTGGGTTAAATATTTAGGTAATTTTTTCTTCCAGTAAAATAATGCCAATTTTTATTTATCATAAACTGTTACAGGAAAGACAAATGTTGTTTTTTTTTTAATGTAATTCCATCAATAAATTATTTGATCTTTTCCAGCGCTAAGTATGGATAATAAATAAATAAATAAATAAATAATAAATAACAATGAGTGATTAGTAGGAGATATAAATAGATTTAAAAAATTATTAAAAATTAATCATAAACTCACCCGTACCAGTTAATCTCCAATCAATAGGAGGCTAATAAATATATAATAATTTAAGAAGCTTAATCTATCTACCTATCAATTATAATTGTGCCATTCAAATAATTCTGTTACTTTTATTGGTTGGTAAAATTTGTGCCTATCTAAGACTACTTAAAGATATATCTGTGAAGAAAATAATTTAATTTTTAATAATTTTTTAAATCTATTTATATCTCCTACTAATCACTCATTGTTATTTATTATTTATTTATTTATTTATTTATTATCCATACGGTAATTTCCCTATTAATTCACCTTCCAAATTTAATTCGAAAACGGCCGATTTTTCCGCTGTCGTGATTTTGTCCATCCTAATAAAACGAACACGGGAGCATTTTCAATATCCGTGAAACAATAAATTCGAACACTCCCGTTTTCGCCACGGAGTTCGTGCCGATGAAAGTAAAGTGAATATGTTACTAGAATCTCGTATAGTATATCGGCGTATGCTATTATTTGTAAGCGCAGAGAAACAACAGGGAATGGTACAATATAATTAGACTGAATTACTATTACTTAGTCTATAAGGAAAAAAATTGATTCAATCAACTCCGCAGTCCTGTAATTTTATCCTAACTTGATCGCGTTTCGCCGCAGTCGGGAAAAATATACACGGTAGTCCCCCCGCACGTGGTCGAGTGTCTGCACACGGCCCGCTATTGAATCATTCTTCAGTTTCCAGCGTTCGTATATCAAATATCTTTCTTTAAACCAGCATTCCTTTATTTGCAAAACACGGTGAATATTTTCCGAGAAAGCAGAACTGCGTGCGAATGAATTCTGTTTGAACGGAACATAAAAATCACCGACAACGGTGGTCGACGTGACACGCTCTTAGGAAATTTTCATGGCGCTTGTGTAGTTCAAGTCTTTACGGTGGTTCATCGTCCCTCATTAAATCATGGCCCCTTTAACTTTTATACGTTGGTGATTAAATAGAATACATTTTATGCTAATATATTTTCAGATGAAGCCGGCTATCGATCTGACCTGGAGTCAACAATCGCATGCCGCGGTTGTAATTTGGATATTAGTGTTGTTTAGATTTTTTTTTTAGAAAAATGGAATAAATCCATCCACGATATGGTTCTCAGTACTGCACGGACAAAATCATCATGATACTGAACATATGGATATATTTTATAACTTTCCTCAACTAGATTCTCTGAAAGGCTGAATTAATTTCACTAAACCGTTGAGAAACGGGATTGTACATTTGGTAGATTTTTTCGCCATGATTCTTCGATCAGAATACAATCACAACTTACATAGATCGGTCTAATTTACCAGTTAATTGAGATGTCGATTTCTGTATATTCTCTGAAGTGGATCAGGTTATATTTACTGAGTGTATATTTATAAATTATAGAAAAGCTGCAGTCGGGCCAAATCTCAAATCAGAAATACGATCGGATGCAGGTAAAAGTTTCCTTTTCAAGAATTAAGCACTGTTGAATGACTTGATTTTGAGTCGGCAGCCATACATTGTGAAACGGGAACTTTCAATCAAGTGATATTATTGAAATTGCCATGCAGTTTATGTGGAATACGAACCACTGAACAGCGGGCAACAGGCTCAAGCGAGTGGTGACGATTTGATACAAAATGTAAAACGGATGCATATATGAGAATACAGCACTTTATTTTATTACAGGAGCACTACGATAACAATACATAACATAAAACGGCATAAAATAAAAGTATCATACATGTAATTTACTAAAGCACTGTTTACTGGATTTAATTCATCCGAGATTTATCAGCGAATCCGAATTTTCTTCTGATTGGCGTCACATTTCTAGCACATTCCACTGATGTCGGCTTTACCAGGTCTTCTTCACTTTGCCCAGTCTCTTTTTCAGTTTCTTCTTCAAGCGCTCGTCACTGTGTGAGAAGACGTAGGTACAGGGTACTTCTAGTCCACCCATGGTAATTTGGAGCGTACACGTTTGCCACGGATGATGCATTCTGCCTCTCCTCCATGAATCAAGAAATACTTCACGATCTTCGAGATATCTGCAGGAACATGTCCAACGGTTTTATTCTTCTTCTTAACAGCGACAGCATGCAAGTCCTTGGAAGCTGGACAATCCATGTCAATATCTAGCTGCAGCTTTTCTCCCGCGAAAGATCTGTTCCAGAAGAAGCGGTAAACGTGATATCCACGAACCACAGAGTCAAATGAATATGTTGATGGAACAGGCACAGCAGCCATTGTGACTTCTCATATAAAATTTTACTTGGCGGTGTTTTAGGGTCTGAGAAATATGTAATACTGAGTTTGTGATTCAGTTGAGCTTATATAACATCAAATTCAATAACTGTGACACTGGCCATAAGGCAAAACACAGATAATTAGATAAACTTAAAATGAAAAAGTTTAACAAAATACACCTATCGTTTAATGAAACATAGACAGGAAATCACAGTTGACAAACGTCAGTTTTCCCACCAGGGGACACAAACAAATTTTGCGATGTGAAGCGCCGACAACAATCATCTCTGCATGTGCTCTGTTTTGTTCAAATATAGTTACCATAAAGACTTACTCTTTCCGGTTTTGTTAAATATTTTATTGTGAATGAAAATATTTCTTATGAATACCCACGAACTTACCAAAATTCCAGCAATCAAAAATTCTTTGGAATTACACCGCGCATTTTTACACTAAGAATCAAAACATCGCTATCGCCATTCCATTACTCTATATGCTAAACAAATTTGAGAAACATTTAAATGGCATTTAGGTAAAGTTTCGGAGATGAGAACATACCAGTATTTAATTAATATTCAGAACGATATCATACTTCGACCTATACTTTTAGTAAACTGTTACAGTACCGGTACCGTAATAGATATTCTCATACTTGAAACAAACAAATCGAAACGTGTATTTGCCGACTGACACTCGGTTCTCTTGTATACAATCCGCCGTTAATTCTACATTAATTTCGTGTCATAGGTCCGGGATACTTATTCAAGTCCTGGATGGTGTGTGTAAAATCATGCACAGTGAAGACCAAAAAGTCTATGATAGTCCGCTAATCTGTCTAAAACTTCGTGATACAATCCTACACAAATTTGCCGTTGGTTCATTTTCAGGGTTCACAACAACAACGTCGACATACCGAACGACTCGAACATGGAATACTCTAATATGTGTATAGTTTTATATTTCCAGAATATTCATTCAATTCCATGTCAGTTAGGTTTCATAATATAGATCATAGCTAATACTGAACAAAAAGGAAGGAATACGTTCAATGTTTTGGCCTACTTTTACGATGTTATTATGGACGCGAATTTACGGACGTCAGCTCAAAAATCTGCATGATCGTGCTGAACTTGTCACTCGATAAATATGCTTGACTTCCTCGAATAAAATTAGACGCCTTTATCAGGGTAGAGGAGATTTTCTGACATCATACACTGCATTTTATGGAAACTATGATGAGATATCAAAGTTAATACACGATAATAAATACGATCACTACGACCACGGCGAAGCGGTCCGCCATTTTGGATTCTCCGTGAAAGTCGGCGCGACATTTAATTCGAACACTCGCGTTTTTCTAGAATTCGCTCAACAAATAATTCGAAAGTAGCCAATTTTTGGAGTGGTGAGTTTCATCACTACATCGCGAATTAATAGGGAAATTACCGTACTTAGCGCTGGAAAAGATCAAATAATTTATTGATGGAATTACATTAAAAAAAAACAACATTTGTCTTTCCTGTAACAGTTTATGATAAATAAAAATTGGCATTATTTTACTGGAAGAAAAAATTACCTAAATATTTAACCCACAACAGCTATATGGACAAGTAAATATAAGGGGGGGAATATGACAGGGGGGGGAATATGTCCAGGGGGGGAACATGACAGGGGGGGGGGGGAAATGACAGGGGGTGACGGGGGAAAATGACTGTACTCCTAGGAGAAGATACTCTAGCCCAGGATTGACAAGATGAGACCGTCGGAAGCAAAAACTGTGCTGAAAAATAAAGACTTGTGGATGGCGCAAAGTCGATTTTCCATGAAATGGGCGTGGGGTACATTTATTTAGGGCATGATAACCTGAATTAGGGGCATGGCGCTCGAAGTGAGGGGCGTGGCGCTGCGCCACGCCAAATAAGCCTAGTGAGGGGTCTGGTCTATAATTACACCTAAACCCACTAAAAATCTCGTTCAAATGGCCAGTCTCATGGGACTGATCACTTTATTTCTCAAAAGTATAATCGGCGGGCCAGCCTACCAGCTTTACGGCCCAAATAAATACAATCGGCCGCATGGGACTGCTCACTTTAATTCTTAAAAATATACTCTGCAGGCCAGCCTACCAGCTACATGGCCGCAATAAATACGAGAACATTATCCAAACCAGGACTGGTATCTAGACTATAAATTGGCAGGCCAGCCTACCAGCTACATGGCCGCAATAAGCACCAGTCCGTCATAAAATCCACTACTGTAACAAGCCTCTAAACTACTGGCTGTCAAGACTATATATTGAACTCCCCATTCTCCCTCCCCTAATAATTTCAAGGCTCGCCTTCGTCAGCAGCCAACAATTTCGAGTGGAAGGGCCCTTCCAGGGCGTACGCACGAAGAGTCAGAAACGTGTGCGCGCACTACACGCCACTGATCCCAATGTACATACGCTCTCGCAAACGGCTACCCCACCAGAGAGAATGTTTGCAGAGGAAACACATAACCATAATTGCTACACCTCCACAGATATCAAGCTCACAAAATCGTTGAGCACATAACTAATACAGGGTTGAGACTATAATCGAATAATGACGTATATATTCACTCACCGAGTGGTGACTATCCTGCCCCACCGGATTCACAATAAATCATAACGCGTATTGCAAGACGGTTCAAAGAAAACTCCCAAAAGTGTTCCATCACGAAGACAGGGTGGGGAGCCGGCCGCACTCCCCCCAATCCCAGGTCTCCAACATGGCCAACCGCACTGCATATTCCCATACTATATCTTCTCCATGCCACTCCATATATTAACTTCACCACATGAACTTCCATGAACGTACCACATAGCTTAACACACACAGAAACCCCCACAAAGAACACACAGTTATACAATCTCAAACAGAAGTCACATAGAGACGCGTATATCTACCACACAGAATCTTCACACACAGAAATTATCTAATCACACAGCAACCATCGAACCCAGGCGTCCAGCACCCGGTTCCCTCACACAGATTACATAAACACCTAGTTCATCACAACGCATCATATACTCCCATAACACACTACACGTATAGCGCCGCAGCCCACATCACAATTTCCAAACAACATCCAACTTCCGACTACACACCAGAGTTCTCCAACACACACCAATAGTTCCAAAATACACATTACATTACAGAACACATCACGAACGATTTGGGTCTAGAATTTTATATATTTTTTTTCTTGAATTCCACAATGCCTCAAAAAAAAACATCCTGTACAACAAAACCAAATCAACGCCCAAATAGGATAATTTCACATAGAAAATCAAAACCAAATACAGTACATCCATCACTGCATACACGTGATGGTACACATACATATATCTCCACACTATACTACATTGCCTCAGACGCATACACAAAATGCGTCCCCAATGGCCCATCAACTAACTTCACCATTTATCAGTTACTGGCAGAGCGAAATGGAGCCCACATTGAACAAGTCACCATTCCATGAAAATTCAAACTGCAAAAACCTTGGTATCTCCAATAACCACGGTTTTATCCCTAAAATCCACAACACATTCATAGGCTGATAGGAAGTCGAAGCCTAGCAACAGGTCGTCAACCAAGGGTGCCACCACTATATTTCCAGTACAGTGAAAATCGGAGATGGATAATGGGACCTGTCGAACTACCATTCCCATACTGGTCATTCCTCGAAATGCACCAGTCAACCGAATAGGCGAAGACGACAGCCCCTGAAGACCTAGCCTAGCAAATAGATGTTCACTCATGACAGTGACTTGGGCGGCCGTGTCTACCACAGCAGTCACCGGCACAGACCCAACCTTAACTGGAATGGACATCGCCCACCCCTGGGAACGAGACAGATTAACATCTCTGACTGCTGCAGTAAGTTCAGTAACACCTGCCTCGTCTCCCGTGGACGACCCCACCCCGTCATTTGCAGTTGCTAATTCAGCCCACCCATCTAAATCATGTCTAGTAGGACAAACATGAATTGCAGGCAAGCACCTAAAAGGTGCGTGGACCCCTCAGCCTGTTTTTTTTTAGTCAAGTAGGATCAGGGCTGCATCTAGAACCAGTTTAGTTTTGGAAAACATATGGGCACCCAAAACTCAAATGAAACAAGAAACGAAAGTGTTGTTGTTGTTCAATTTGAAAGGATTTCTGAAGGAAATACTCCTAGAAAAAGCTTCTGGAAGCCTCAATATCGATCCGATTGCATAGCTGGGTATTGAATTTCATGTTAATAAACCTGTGTTTTGTGATTGATCACAGGCTCTTTGCGCCAAAATTCACTTAAAAAAATTGGACCCTCAATAATGAATTACGAAAAGGAACTGGAAGTTTGGGATCGGAACCTGCAAACAATCCCAAGGGGGGGCATAAGCTCCAGGTATGCAAACTGATTCAAAATTGCACACAGTCAGGCTAAAAATGGGCTCTCCTAATCACCCTTTTTACATAATTTCCAAGGTACAGTAACATGTTTGGTGACAAAAATTGAAGCATTATGTTGTACCAGTTAAATGTGTGGACACAAATATGGTTCATGCAAAAGTTTTAGAATAAATCATATGATGTAGAATAGAATGGTTTAATAGCAAAATTTAAGAAAAATGTTGTCCTTCATTCAATGAGAATCATGAATGGACCAGGCTTTCTTGTATCAGGGAACCTTCAAAATTCACAACGAAACATGCAACCAAGGGTTCCCGATGGGCATAGATAACAGTGCAAAATCTAAGCCATCAATAAATTAAAAATTAAAAAAAATTAAAAATCATGAAATTATCATAGCCATCTGAAAATCTAATCATTTCATCTGTCAACATTCAGGAAGCTCTCACCAAAGTTTGGTCAGGCCCGACTTGATAGATCTGCAGATATTCAGCGGACAAGAACATGTTGATGGGCATAGAAAACAGTGCAGAAGCTAAGCAATCAATAAATAATAATTTTTTTTTTTAAATCATGACATCATCATAGCCATCTGAAAATCTAATCATTTCATCTGTCAACATTCAGGAAGCTCTCACCAAAGTTTGGTCAGGCCCGACTTCATAGATCTGCAGGTATTCAGCGGACAAGAACATATTGATGGGCATAGATACCAGTGCAAAAGCTACGCCATCAATAAATAATAATAAAAATAATTAAAAATCATGACATCATCATAGCCATCTGAAAATCTAATCATTTCATCTGTCAACATTCAGGAAGCTCTCACCAAAGTTTGGTCAGGCCTGACTTCATAGATCTGCAGATATTTAGCGGACAAGAAAATGTTGACGGACGGACGCTAGGACGGACGGACGCTAGGACGGACGGACGTACGTACATGGCAACGACAAGACCCCACAGCCCTATGGGCTGAGGGGTAAAAACAGCTTATGCGGCCGGGTTTACGGCACGAGTAACAGAGTCGCGGTGGACGGAAGGGTCGCGATGACCGACGGCGAGGGGACCTCTTGTTTATCCCTTCCCCTTCTGCCTTAAAAGCATCAGGAAAAGCCTCCCCCACTGAATCAACATTAACAGTTCTACATGTAACCGTCTGAAAATCCAACTCCCTCAGATTATATCGTGAGGAGTTTACATAACGCAAGGCTTCTGAGATTGTTGTGGGGCTCTTTTCCATAGCAAATCTCACAGCCAGTATTTCCCTGCATCCCCTGCATGTTGGGGATAGTTCCTTTAATTTTATGTTACATTCTCGTTAGCAAAGGTGTCAGAAAGTCGTTAGCCAAGGCGTGAAAAGTTAATCCTTTTAGGGGAGCCACCCGCTGGGCATCATGCAAAGCTCTCCAGTCAAGTCAGCCAAATACACAAAATGCAGTTATTGCTTTCAAATTAATAATACAAAGGTGCCTTTTCCTGGTTAATAATAATTTCTTATTGGCAAAATCTCAGTATTTTGCCGAGGGGACTGACGAAGAAAAAGACACTGGAAAAGGCAGCACATTTAAGACTTTGTTTTATTTATTTATTTATTTTATTTTATTTTATTTTTTTGCATGAACTCTCAGATGAAGTCTTAAAAGTATAGATTTCTTGACAGCATTTTCGTATGGGAAAGGCAAGACTTGATTGACTCCATGTACATTCGAATACGTATATTTTTTGTCTAGGCGCAATTTAATTCATTGTCATAGCAATGGCTTCAAATTTCCTGGAACAGTTTCATTAATATTACGCATTCAGGTCAAATTGATTATTTAGAATCTGGGGTCTGTATGAATGATATAATTGCACGACACTTATAAAATTTATCTGCCACTGTCCGTATTTTATCTGCTCGCATAATATGTTATCACTTATCATCACACTGAATAATTCCGCGAAAATAACGAATACCGATCTGAATTATCCCCAGATTCACAGAGATGTTTGTTTCTTCCCATTACCGATGATCAACTTTATATTATATCTGAAAACATAATTTTATATGCTTTAGTTTGGAAAGAAATCTTCACGACTTCACGAAAAATGCTTTCTCCAAGGTCCGCGTGCTTGCCGAACCAACAACGTACAACTGCAACGAACTTTCCAGTCTTCAATTTCACATTCCGGTTTTCGAGTAGGGAAAAAGGAGGTATTATGAATGGATTTCTTCCGATAAAAATCTGTATTTTATTTGCATTCCACAATATGATCCGTCATGAAGGCGACAGTAAAATTGTCCATAAGTTTGGGTGATATAAGGGAAGAAAATGCTATTCAAAATTGTTGAATATTTTATTTTTTTTATTTTTTTTTCAGACAACTACATATATTAATCTGTGCTATCGGTAACGTTATCTGGCCTTCTTCAGGTTTGTCCGATCTTTCCCATTAGACAATTTTTTAGTATTATGTAAATATTTAGGAATACTGCTGAACTAAGTTCATGTTTTTGGGGGGGTTTTCAGATACTCCCGAGTGACTTGTTCTTCACGTTGCCTTTGTCCTGTTTGTTGGTTAAATAGAGTTGTGTTATTGTTTAAATCTTTTCTTGTTGAAGTCTTTGAAATATTAGTTTTCTTGGTATGAAAGTTAAAACAACAAACTCCAGTTTACAATTTCTTCCGAAATTATTTTACTGCATGGCATAGCGAAAGTTGCGTTCCTTAGCTTTTTCACGCGTTTATAATTTCTGGAATTATTTGACTAACTGCATGCATTCATCTAACTACTGCCTACTAATACTTAAGGTAAGTAATAATCATTGTGGTCATGCAGCGACAGATTACAGAGGAAACCAGCAAGTCCATTATGCCAAGTTGTTATAAATTCCTTTTTGTAATTGCATCAGTCCACAGAGCCGCGACTAGGTAAGTCTATGGAGATTGGCCTCCGTCAACCAACAGAATCTTGGCTCCATCAACATACCAGTGGGCCTGGACTCCAACACCACGACACGGATCCCGGAAACTCGACAGCCAAATGAGAAGAATATTTAAAAAAAAATATCTGCCCTTTCATATTCTTAAGCGATATCGCCAGTGACGCTATCGTCAATAATTGTGCTCATCAAATGTGTTTACTAAGGGAAAAGCAAAAGCAGCCGGTCATTGAATATGGGACCTCATCCCAGACATTGGACATCAAAATGCAAACTTTAACTGGTGCTGTGTATTTCATAAACTTATTTCTCGATTGGAGAGGAGTCACGAATGCCGGTATTTATGTTTCCGACCTGGATATGAATATATGTGCCCAGCCAGCAACTCCAAAGCAGTGTATATACCAACATACGCTGAATCTCTCCAGTCCTCTCTGTTCGGGCCACCAGGGTTTATTTTGCGACCAATTCTATTTGACAGATCATTTCATCGAATTCAAGTGTGTGGCGATAGGAATATCTGACTTGCTGATATATCATTTTACTGCAAATGCGATTGAGTGAATAGAATTTAACGTCGCTTTCAACAATTACTGCAAATGCTGTGAAACAAGAAACTAAAGCTTGTATGTGTCCAATAAGAGAACCACGATCTTGTCACGCATTTGTGGATTGTGGCGAACCTTCAAATTTGCATGATCGAATTCTTCAACGATGACTACTGACTACTTGATCGACGCAGTGCAAGAAGATGTCCATAAACATATCCACTCTATGTTCTGACCCCGATTAATTCAAGTGGAGACTTCACCATGCATGCGGCGCCAGTCATACGCCGCCCTGTGGCGGCTGCTTTAAAAATAATACGCTTTCAATGAAACAGTCCAAACACCAACGCAACGTTTTTTTTTTTTACAAAAGATAGATATTTTACAATAGATAGATATTTGATTTTGACCAAAGTATTGAAACTGACACTTCCTTCTTTCCCGAAAGTATAGTATTCCCTAAGACATTTAGGCCTATGGCCCGAATAATTCACGCGGAGACTTCACCATGCATGCGGCGCCAGCCACAGGCCGCCCTGTGAGGGTTCAAGGAAAAACAGAAAAAGTCACTAGGAATAAAACAGTTCAAACATCAACACATCAACACATATTCTTTAAAAAAGAGAGATATTTGATATAGACCGGCTACTGACACGTGTATAGTTTTCCTTTTAAATCCCGACGAAATATTCCCTTTAAAAAATGGTGTCGATTCGCCGGGAATTTTTATATTCTTCACCGTCGCTTACTTGAACTAGAATCCAAGTATATATTTCTCATCCAGAGTCTTATAGGATTATGAAAATATACATCTCATTTCCTTATCTTCATCCATTCGCTTGTAATGTTTAAAGAACGTGTAGACGATCTTCGGCGAATTACGGGAGGCCGACACATGAAAAGCGGCTGAAAAAGGTACACGTAAATCAGAATATGATCGAGTAAAACACCAGTAAATATGGTGAGTATTCATTTATATTTTTTTATTTTAAAATATTACGGTAGGACTAGGGAACATTAATCCAAAATTGATATATTCAGATTTACATGTGTGTCCACAGTTTTTTGCGTATCTGTTCCTGATAGATTCGGGTTTGTTAATTATGATACACATCTAGTCGGGCCGCCTTCCGCGAGACACGACAGGCGTTCTCACCTTGGTTAATCGCTCCAATTCAAAAAGAAATTTCAAAGAAATGCCGAACCCGAATCCTCTATTCAGAAAATCGGATAGATATTAGCCGAGTTTTGCAGCATTCAAACGGATACGTTACTACGGGATTTATTGATAACTGTAAAATAGAATCTAATTAAAATCAACCCATTTGAACCCTAACCAAAGAAGTATGTTTCAGTTGAATGTGCAGTGCTAATAAATTTATTTCCATCCAGATGAAGCTACAAATCGAGTCAGTTAATAGATTCGGGTTTGCAAATTACAGTACACATCGAGTCGGGCCACCCGCGGTGAGACACGATAGACCTTCTGGCCTTGGTTAATCGTTCCCATTCATAGAGAAATTTCAAAGAAATGCCGAACCCGAATCCTCAATTCAGAAAATCGGATAGATATTGGCAGAGTTTTGCAGCATTCAAACGGATACGTTACTACGGGATTTATTGATAACCGTAAAATAGAATCTAATTAAAATCAACCCATTTAAACCCTAACCAAAGAAGTATGTTTCAGTTAAATGTGTGGTGCTAATAAATTTATTTCCACCCAGATGAAGCTACAAAATCGAGCCAGTTAATAGATTCGGGTTTGCACATTACAGTACACACCGAGTCGGGCCACCCGCGGTGAGACACGATAGGCCGTCTCGACTTGGTTAATCGC
>JAVTVY010032191.1:0-11947 GCA_036873755.1 Hanleya hanleyi
TGACTGGATTACTGCTTGGGGACAGGCAGTGGCTAGATTACTGCTAGGGAATATGCAGTGACTGGATTACTGCTTGGGGACAGGCAGTGGCTAGATTACTGCTGGGGAATATGCAGTGACTGGATTACTGCTTGGGAGCAGGCAGTGGCTAGATTACTGCTAGGGAATATGCAGTGACTGGATTACTGCTTGGGGACAGGCAGTGGCTAGATTACTGCTAGGGAATATGCAGTGACTGGATTACTGCTTGGGAACAGGCAGTGGCTAGATTACTGCTAGGGAATATGCAGTGACTGGATTACTGCTTGGGAGCAGGCAGTGGCTAGATTACTGCTAGGGAATATGCAGTGACAAAAACAAGACAAGATTGCGTATAAAATGTCGTTATTCAAGCAAATAGTGTACACTGACAGGCCTCTTGCCAAATATAGGAAAGCTATACAATAAAACAGCCTTGTCACACTAAACCAGCTGTCAAATATAATGGTATACATTTCAACATGAAAGAAAGTGTTTTTTTTTGTTGGAAAACATATAGCCTGTCACATGTACATAGTAGGGCCGTCTATGATTAACTATACATGTATCATTTGAGATAGAGTTATGCCAGCCATATCACCGTATATCCACTCAGGAATCCATTACAAAATATGCTAGTGTATATCCCATCTCCATTTCCACTGTTCATCTATATACTTAGCCCCATTTACATATAAATCGTTGTGTACTGTAGAGCTTATTTATCACATTTATGCCAATCGTGGCTGCTTTAAAACACGGAACAGACAGTTACTGGATTACTGCTGGGGAACAGGCAGTGACTGGATTACTGCTGGGGAACTGGCAGTGACTGGATTACTGCTTGGGAACAGGCAGTGGCTAGATTACTGCTAGGGAATATGCAGTGACTGGATTACTGCTTGGGGACAGGCAGTGGCTAGATTACTGCTAGGGAATATGCAGTGACTGGATTACTGCTTGGGGACAGGCAGTGGCTAGATTACTGCTGGGGAATATGCAGTGACTGGATTACTGCTTGGGAGCAGGCAGTGGCTAGATTACGGCTAGGGAATATGCAGTGACTGGATTACTGCTTGGGGACAGGCAGTGGCTAGATTACTGCTAGGGAATATGCAGTGACTGGATTACTGCTTGGGAACAGGCAGTGGCTAGATTACTGCTAGGGAATATGCAGTGACTGGATTACTGCTTGGGAGCAGGCAGTGGCTAGATTACTGCTAGGGAATATGCAGTGACTGGATTACTGCTTGGGAACAGGCAGTGGCTAGATTACTGCTAGGGAATATGGAGTGACTGGATTACTGCTTGGGAGCAGGCAGTGGCTAGATTACTGCTAGGGAATATGCAGTGACTGGATTACTGCTTGGGGACAGGCAGTGGTTAGATTACTGCTAGGAAATATGCAGTGACTGGATTACTGCTTGGGAGCAGGCAGTGGCTAGATTACTGCTAGGGAATATGCAGTGACTGGATTACTGCTTGGGGACAGGCAGTGGCTAGATTACTGCTAGGGAATATGCAGTGACTGGATTACTGCTTGGGAACAGGCAGTGGCTAGATTACTGCTAGGGAATATGCAGTGACTGGATTACTGGTTGGGAGCAGGCAGTGGCTAGATTACTGCTAGGGAATATACAGTGACTGGATTACTGCTTGGGAACAGGCAGTGGCTAGATTACTGCTAGGGAATATGCAGTGACTGGATTACTGCTTGGGAGCAGGCAGTGGCTAGATTACTGCTAGGGAATATGCAGTGACTGGATTACTGCTGGGGAACAGGCAGTGACTGAATTACTGCTGGGGAACTGGCAGTGACTCGATTACTGCTGGGGAACTGGCAGTGACTGGATTACTGCTTGGGAACAGGCTGTGGCTAGATTACTGCTAGGGAATATGCAGTGACTGGATTACTGTTTGGGAACAGGCAGTGGTTAGATTACTGCTAGGGAATATGCAGTGACTGGATTACTGCTTGGGAACAGGCAGTGGCTAGATTACTGCTAGAGAATATGCAGTGGCTGGATTACTGCTTGGGGACAGGCAGTGGCTAGATTACTGCTAGGGAATAGGCAGTGACTGGATTACTGCTTGGGGACAGGCAGTGGCTAGATTACTGCTAGGGAATATGCAGTGACTGGATTACTGCTTGGGAGCAGGCAGTGGCTAGATTACTGCTAGGGAATATGCAGTGACTGGATTACTGCTTGGGGACAGGCAGTGGCTAGATTACTGCTAGGGAATATGGAGTGACTGGATTACTGCTTGGGAACAGGCAGTGGCTAGATTACTGCTAGGGAATATGCAGTGACTGGATTACTGCTTGGGAGCAGGCAGTGGCTAGATTACTGCTAGGGAATATGCAGTGGGTGGATTACTGCTTGGGAACAGGCAGTGACCGGATTACTGCTGGGTAACGGGCATGCAGTGACCGAATTACTGCTAGGAAACAGGTACTGACTGGATAACTGCTGAGGAACAGGCAGTGACTGGATTACTGCTAGGGAACAGACAGTGCCTGGATTACTGCTGGGGAACAGGCGGTGACTGGATTACATCTGGGGATCAGGCAATGATCGATTTACTGCCAGGGAACAGGCATTGACTTGATCACTGCTAGTTACCTGGATAACTGCTAGGGAACAGGCAGTGACAGGATTACTGCTAGGGAACAGACAGTGACTGAATTAATGCTAGGGAATCGTTAGTGACTGATTTACTGCCAAGGAACAGACAGTGATTGGATTACCGCTAGGGAACGGGCAGTTACTGAATTACTGCTATGGCTCAGGCAGTGATTGGAATACTGTTAGGAAACAGGTGGTGACTGGATTACTACTGGGAATCAGGCGGTGAAACTTACTGCTAGGGAACAGACAGTGACTGGATTACTGATGTGCAACAGGAAGTGATTGAATTACTGTTGGGGAACAGGCAGTGACTGAATTATTGCTGAGGAACAGTCACGGACTGGATTACTGCTACGAAACAAGCAGTTACTGGATTACTGCTAGGGAACAGGCGGTGACTGGATTACTGTTGGGAACGGACAGTGACGGGATTACTGCGGGGAACAGGCGGTGACTGGATTGCTGCTAGAGAACAGGCAGTGACGGGATTACTGCTGGGGAACAGGCGGTGACTGGATTACTGTTTGGAACGAGCAGTGACGGAATTACTGCGGGGAACAGGCGGTGACTGGATTTCTGCTAGGGAACAGGCAGTGACGGGATTACCGCTGTGGATCAGGCAGTGACTGGATTACCTAAACGGACCATGCAGTGACTGGATTACTGCTAGGGAACAGGCAGTGACAGGAATATTGCTAGGGAAAAGGCAGTTGTCCATTGTAATTTTGTATTGAGGGAAAATCCGGAAAGTTTCTTATTACAAAATGATATCAACACGAGAATTTTTAAGGAGATTACAAGCGTCTAGTCCGTCATTCATAATCCTGCCGTCGTCCATTAGAGAATATCCGCGTCCTTAATCCAAAGACCTATTTCATATTCCATATAACAGTATTAGCACCAAATTCAAAAAGACAATCATAGTATACATAAACATAAGCTTGTTTCCTGCAAGAGAGAAGCGGTCAACAGTTTTCAATGATGCCGGCAAGACATCATGATGTTCCAAAAATATCAAATCCATGTCGCTGATCAGTATTCTTAATCCATAATATTTGTTGTAAAGTCGTCATCTAAAGAATCATGTATCTCAGTCACGTTTTGATTGTGACTGTCCATATGAGTACCATGAGGATCTTGAAGTACATGGGCTCATACGTTCCTTCTCATTCACCAAACGCTATATAAGACGATCTTCTCGCTGTGGATAATCGCTATATAAATGACGCAGTGAAGGATATATATCCACCTTCACTGGATTTGAAGGAAACTACAGATGGCCCTACAGGCACATCATATTTAGACCTATATCTCTATAAAAATGAAGCGGGCCTTCTCTCTCGTCGACTGTATGACAAAAGAGATGATTACAATTCGACATCGTAAACTATCCCTTTCTGGACAGTAATATTCCAGTGGGACCTGCATATGGCGTATACATATCACGCCTAGTAGCATTTGCTAGATCCTGTGTTAAATGTGACGATTTAATGCGTCTAAAACTTGTTGGTGCAGAAACTTAAAAGCAGAGCTATTCCACAAGCACTCACTCAGAGTTTCTCAAATTTGGCGATACATATCGCATGCTGATAATAAAATATACGAGCGGCGTGCTGGAATCTACCTATTGCTACGTTTCTACGTAACGTGATACAATTCAGCAACGGGGCTAGAGGCCGTATAAGACCCATCTTCTGAGTCCTCATGGTACTCATACCATGAACGGTCACAATCAAAGCGTGACTGAGATACATCTTTTTTAGATGACGACTCTATATGATGTTATGAATTAAGAATGCCCTGATCAGCGATACAGTTTGATATTTTGGAACATCATGATGTCTTGCCGGCATCATTGAAAACTGTTGACCGCTTCTCTCTTGCAGGAAACAAGCCTATAGTATACTATGATTGTCTTTTTGAATTTGGTGCTAATACTGTTATATGGAAAATGGAATAGGTCTTTGGATTATGGACGCGGATATTCTCTAATGGAAGACGGCTGGATTATGAATGACGGACTAGACGCTTGTAATCACATAGATACCTCACTCGATCCAATCGGCCCACTCGTGGCCCACCTAGACCCCAAAACGTCTATTCCCGTACCCGTTTCCCACAATTCCCTGTCTGCGCATGCGCAGAATGTTGACAACGGCCGATACACTAGCCCAGGTGGATGCTCCCTCACGTATGCTTCACATTGATACCTCATACGACCCAATCGGCATACTAGTGGCCCACCTAGACCCCAAAACGTCTATTTCCATACCCTTTCTCTACTGCGCATGCGCAGAATGACGTCGGTTCTACGTCACACCCAGCCCATTGGATACTCCCTCACGTATGCTTCATATTGATACCTCACTCGACCCAATCGGTCCACTAACGATGCCTCGAGGTCAAGGTCAATTCTGACCGCCGATTCGTGATCAACGGCCCCGATAATACTTTAAAACGAAAATGGAATAAAATCCTCGAAACTTCAGTTTCGACCCCAAATTTCAGCCAAGGAGGGTCCCCCTTGACGTTTCTGGGGGTCAAAATTACACCTTCACCGATTAACCTGAAAATTGGCGTATAAGTATTATCTAGGTCACTGATCACGAATCTGAGATTAACCTTGACCTACTTATGGTGGTTGAAAAAAATTGAATAAATGTACGAATTTTTTTTACAATAGTAAATGAGGTCAGAGTTCACTGTCTTTTTGATATGTGATGAGCCTATGACCTTTCAGTTAACATATGACCTTGAACTTGACCTTGGCCTCGAATTTAAAAAAATAGCATACTTATTCGGAATGACTAATAATTTTCAAAGTTCAGGATCAATGTCAAAGTCGTGGTCATTGTTCAAAGGCAAAGGTCACGAGGTCGTCACATATCAAAAGGTCAAGGTCATCCGCCTATATCTTGTGACCTTCCGACAAGGTGAAATTCGGCCCAAGGGTTAGAGAAAAAAAGAGGGCTGACGGAGGGTTTGAGGTCATAGCGGATGGTTTGGCGAGCTCCTTATGAAGAAGCGGCAGGCCTCTCTAAACCTGGTGAAATGAGGCAAACGTCCATCGAATAGTAGCGGACGTTCGCGTCCATCCACTAGTAGAAGACGTTCGCGTCCATTTCGTTGAACGCGGATCTGGCTTAGGGACACAGACTGAGGCTAATGGTGTACAAACGACCTTATATGACCACTCACTCACTTTCACTCACTCTCACTAACTCACTCGCTCACTCACTCACCATCGTTAGTGCGTCAATGCGTTATGACGGGCGTTGGGCACGCCTCACTCACTCACTCACTCACTCACTCACGCATACACTTTTTTACCCAGAAGGGGGAGGTAACTCTACCATGGTAGATCAATCCACGACCCCAGTGTGCCTGAGATCATGAGTTCGGGATACACTCCAGCGTCCACGAGTCGCCCCTATAGGTTAGTGTATAAGGGTAGCCTCGTCTCAATGGCGCACCTGAGCGACGCTGCACTTTGTCTACTATAGCTGCTCGCCTATCCCTACCAAATAAAGTCCGTCTTTTCCGCACGTGGGGGTTTACCTATTCCGCTTTTTACTTCCAGGGAAAACATACAACCGCTAACCCAATCTGCATATATCGGCAGGCAGCTTGGAACCATATTAACCCCTCTAGACCTGGTTGATAGGGTCATTTTAGGGGTAAAGTCCGAAAACATGCACCCACCCATGACTTGATCGGCCTGAAGGCGCGCTTCACATGGATACCCTCCCCGACCCAGTACGCCCACTATGGGCCCACCTCGACCCCAAAACGTCTATTCCCATACTCTTTTTCTACTGCGCAGGCGCACCATTGCGCTACTTTTACTCCACACAAGTCCATTTGGACGCCACCTCATGAGAGCTTCAAACTAATACGCTCCCCGACCCATTCGCACCACTATGGGTCCACCTCGACCCCAAAACGTCCCTTCCAGTACCCATTTCCCCACAATTCCCTATCTGCGCATGCGCCGAATGTTGAAAACGGACGACACACTAGTCCAGTCGGACGCTCCCCCACAATGACACCTCCCACAGCCTAATCGAACCACTATTGATCCACCTCGACCTCCAAACGTTCATTCAAATACCCTTTCTGACGATATTTCCACCCCCCATCCATCCAGTTGGACGCTCCCCCACGAATGCTTCAAACTGATACCTCACACAACCCAATCGTGCCACTATGGGTCCACCTAGACGACAAAACGTCCACCTCGATCTGCCTGCCTACTGCGCATGCCTCATCAGCACTTTTCAAAAAAACTCAACGCATGGCTTCGAGATCCCTCCCATCGTGTTCTACAGCTCGAGATGAAGAAATCAAGGTGCCACAACCCATAGTAAAATCCACAAGAAAAAAGATATGACCACCCCTTTCCCATACCAGCATGAGATCAACATTGGAAGTCGCTGGGGTCTTAGGTAGGGGCAGATAACTCTTGCTGGGCCGCCAGGTGACCGGAAGCGACGTCACAGGAAGTGACCCGGATGTTACCGGATGCCACGTGACCGGATGTGACCTTTGATCCGGATGTCACCGGATGTGACGTCATAGTGACGCCATCGTGACGTCACAGGCAGTGACCCGGTTGCCACGTGACCGGATGTGACCTTTGACCCGGATGTCACCGGATGTGACGTCATAGTGACGCCATCGTGACGTCACCTCCACATCAGCCTCACTCCTCAGCCTCAAAAATGCTAATGAATTTGCCGTCACGTGGATTTCCTACGCGGAGGAAATTAATTATATCCGCGGAGGAAATATTATATCCGCGGAGGAAATATTATATCCGCGGAGGAAATATTATATCCGCGGAAGAAATGATTATATCCGCGGAGGAAATATTATATCCGCGGAGGAAATGATTATATCCACGGAGGAAATATTATATCCGCGGAGGAAATATTATATCCGCGGAGGAAATGATTATATCCGCGGAGGAAATATTATATCCGCGGAGGAAATATTATATCCGCGGAGGAAATGATTATATCCGCGGAGGAAATATTATATCCGCGGAGGAAATATTATATCCGCAGAGGAAATGATTATATCCGCGGAGGAAATATTATATCCGCGGAGGAAATATTATATCCGCGGAGGAAATGATTATATCCGCGGAGGAAATATTATATCCGCGGAGGAAATATTATATCCGCGAAGGAAATGATTATATCCGCGGAGGAAATATTATATTCGCGGAAATATTGCTTCTCCGCGGAGGAAATGATTCACTAATCACTGGAAATCTTCCCATGTCACGGAGGGAAATATTATATCCACGGAGGAAATGATTATATCACTTGGAGGAAATATTATATCCGCGGAGAAATATTATATCACGGAGTAATATATCCGCGGAGAGTAGTTATATCAGGGAGGGAAATGGTGTATCATGAATGTATATCATGGAGAAATATATCCGAAGAAGCCAGTTATATCCGCGGAGGAAATATTATATCCGCGGAGGAAATATTATATCCGCGGAGGAAATGATTATATCCGTGGAGGAAATATTATATCCGCGGAGGAAATATTATATCCGCGGAGGAAATGATTATATCCGCGGAGGAAATATTATATCCGCGGAGGAAATATTATATCCGCGGAGGAAATGATTATATCCGCGGAGGAAATATTATATCCGCGGCGGAAATATTATATCCGCGGAGGAAATGATGATATCCGCGGAGGAAATATTATATCCGCCAGATATATCCACGAGAAATGATTCTGCTCACTTGGAGAAATCATTAACATCCGGAGAAATGATTATATACAGGAAATGTATATCACGGGAGGAAATATTGTATCGCAGAGAAAATGATTCTGTCCGCAGAGAAATAGTTATATCGGAGGAAATATTATATCACGTGGAAATATATATGGAGGAAATATTATATCACTTGGAAGCTAATTATATCCTGGAGAAATATTATATCGGCGGAAAATATTCTATCATCACGGAAATAATGATTATATCACGGAAATCTTATCGCGGAAATCGCCCATATCACGGAAATGATTATCGCGGAAATGAACATATCCGCGGAGGAAATATTATATCCGCGGAGGAAATATTATATCCGCGGAGGAAATGATTATATCCGCGGTGGAAATATTATATCCGCGGAGGAAATATTATATCCGCGGAGGAAATGATTATATCCGCGGAGGAAATATTATATCCGCGGAGAAAATATTATATCCGCGGAGGAAATTATATTTGGTGTTTTTCAAGAATTTCATAGGTTTTTCTTCGACTTTGTCTCTGTTTTTACGTCGTTGAACACGGAAAATTCGCAGAATATTGCTATGAATTCGCTGAAAATTCAGTTGATTTGTTGGAAAATACAAAGAAAATCTAGAAAATTAAGTTGGTTTCTTCGGAAATAGAAGAAAAACATAGGAAATCGAAAGAAAACGACAATGGCCCTAACGGGCCACCGTACCCACTACATCGCTGTACTGTTTGGAAGGTACACTTTTCAAGACCAATCGAAACATTAGTTTCGCCATTAGACTGTTTCATCCAGCTCCGGAGACCACAA
The DNA here is from genome assembly GCA_036873755.1 of Hanleya hanleyi. Taxonomy (NCBI): domain Eukaryota; kingdom Metazoa; phylum Mollusca; class Polyplacophora; order Lepidopleurida; family Hanleyidae; genus Hanleya; species Hanleya hanleyi. The sequence goes on from JAVTVY010032191.1 coordinate 9,227, forward strand.
TCGATTGCGGTCTATGGAAGCCGGATGCGGCCATCTCGCGTTTTCGCATTTTTGCATCTATAATAGTAACGCGAAAACGCGAAAACCCGAAAACGCGAAAATGCGAAAACGAGAAAACACGAAAACCCGACGCGAAAACGCGAAAACGTTTCCGCCTTTTCGCGTCGCCTTTTCGCGTCGGGTTTTCTAGTCTGGTTTTCGCATTTTCGCGTTTTCGCATTTTCGCGTTTTCGCGTTCTCGCATATTCGCGTTTTCGCGTTGTCTCTGTTCTGCATTGTTGAGGTCATATATATGGAAGCCGGATGGGGGGACGCTATAAAAGTGAGCACCACGAGTTGGTCAAACACAGTGCCACGCACCCCCAAAATGCCTGCTTTCTATACTACGGTCAGACTGCGCATGTGCAGAATCCTGAACACGGAGGAACCAGTAGTCCAGTCGGATGATCCTCCACGAGAGCTTCAAAATAAGACCTCAGACGACACCATCGGACCAATAGTGACCCATGTCAGCGCCAAAATGTCTATTTCCACATACTTGGTATACTGCGCATGCGCAGAATGACGTCAGTTTTACGTGACATCCACCCAGTCCGATGGAAGGTACACTTTTCAAGACCAATCGAAACATCAGTTTCGCCATTAGACTGTTTCATCCAGCTCCGGAGACCACAATCGACTGCGGTCTATGGAAGCAGGATGCGGCCATCTCGCGTTTTCGCATTTTTGCATCTATAATAGTATAACGCGAAAACGCGAAAACGCGAAAACCCGAAAACGCGAAAATGCGAAAACGAGAAAACACGAAAACCCGACGCGAAAACGCGAAAACGTTTCCGCATTTTCGCGTCGCCTTTTCGCGTCGGGTTTTCTCGTCGGGTTTTCGCATTTTCGCGGAAGCCGGACGGGGGGACGCTATAAAAGTGAGCACCACGAGTTTGCCGGTCTTGCAAGATGCCTCGGCATAAATGCTGAAAATGGACACTCATATTGGAAATTCATTTGCTGCAAGATAAAGGTATATTTAGATGCTCTAAACGTATACATTGAACAAATAAAATCGAAGCATTAGTAGGGATCTTGGTAAAATGAATAATAAGGAATATACAGTAATTTACAGCAGAGGAAAAATCTAAGGAACAATGAAAACATGGAAGATTTACAAAGACATTTAATGGAGTTAGGGACGGAAAATAAGTGAGCGTTCAGGAGACATAATTCCTCAATTTAGAAAAAAATGACATCTTCAGCGAAATGTATATAACTAGACTGAAATCTGATGATGGTAGTATAATTTGCAATAGAAGCGAGGTTATGGACATGCAATGTCAGTATTATAAACATTTGTATAAAAAGATACCGATTTTTTGTGAAAACAAAGTTTTCTAACCTCTGTTTGCCCAACGCATATATTATATTTTCATCCACAGCTATAGCTATGTGAGGCTAGCTTTGTATAGGAATATCTCAAATGATTTTTTTTTTATCTCATTTTCGTTGGGGAATGCAAAATCCTTGAGAACAGTTTGTTTTACCGTGGTTGTAAATAGGTTTTGATATGTATCCTCACTCATTGTCCATGTTAAGGGTCGTATTGACTAGCGTAAAAGTCCAAATGAACCCTCGTGGCAATATAAGCAACTGAATGAAGCGTAAACTGCGAAAACGCGAAACCGCGAAAATGCGAAAACACGAAAATGCGAAAACCCGACGCGAATTTTCGCGTTTTCGCATCGCATTTTCAAATCAAATAACTCCGATTGCTCTGATGACGTCATAGCGTCGGCCATTTATCACTGATTTTATCAAACTTTTCCACCCATGTATAAAACATTTCTACATAAGTTAAACACTGCAAACTTTTCAATATATGAGTAATTCTTTTGTAGATAAGTTGAAATATTTCACGTTTCAGCAATAATCGATTAAATGCTAAAACGTCTCGCCGAGCCTGCGGTTTTAATATTTAATCATTTAGATCACATAACTGTACTTTTTTCCATATATGTATTAAAGATCTCAACATGTAGTGTATTTAACATGCGTGGAAAAGTTTATTTAACATCTGTGGTAAAATTTCCTACGTAAGTTATAAAAATTTTACATATGTGGAAAACTTATGCACACATGTGAAATAAATTCACTATTCAACTTATGTGCAAAAGAATTTTACATATGTATGAAACTTTTCGACATATATAATAAATAGGCACTTTTCTACAATTTAATTGTTTTTGTACATATGTCAAATCTTTTTGACATATTGTAGAACTTTCGGTCCTCAAGACAAGGGCTTGTGCGCGATCTTAGCTATTATAACGCAAGGTCGTCGGCTGACTCGGGAGATGATGTTTACATAACCCGTTCCAGATATATAGATTCCAGCCCGGCTCCGGGATTTCTCGAAGACTCGAAATGGATGACAACAACAACGAATTTCTGATGATATATGGTTTAATATATTTGCATTTCGTACCAGCTTACAACATTTCACGCAGTTTGTGAACTCTACCGGTGGCCTCTACCGGTGGCAGTAGGACGGTAAGATGGAATAAACTGTAGGGGAGATTGGGGTACAGTGGGACATGGGGCACAGTGGGACAAGCCGTCTAGCTCTTCTGTTAAGAACAAGAAGCATATTACATTACTATCATCAGAAAGCTATCACCCCCATACAAATTCTATATTGATTACAAGTAAATTCTATCATTGGTGAAAAAT
>JAVTVY010032192.1:0-121613 GCA_036873755.1 Hanleya hanleyi
AAAAATGTGTATGAATAAACTCTATTTGCGAATCTACGCTAAATAGACAATATATTAACTTTCCGTGAAGTGCGAATCTATGCAATTTAGATGAGATTATCAAAGTGCTAATTAGACAATATATTGCCTTCTCTGCAATCTCGACGAGATAAACACATTTGCGAATCTACGCTAAATTGACAATATATTAACTCTCCCTGAAGTGCGAATCTATGCAATTTAGATGAGATTATCAAAGTGCTAATTAGACAATATATTGTCTTCTCTGTCATCTCGACTAGGTAAACACATTTGCGAATCTACGCTAAATAGACAATATATTAACTCTCCGTGAAGTGTGAATCTATGCAATTTAAATGAGATTATCAAAGTGCTAATTAGACAATATATTGCCTCCCCTGCAGTCTCCCCGAGGTAAACACATTTGCGAATCTACGCTAAATAGACAATATATTAACTTTCCGTGAAGTGCGAATCTATGCAATTTAGATGAGATTATCAAAGTGCTAATTAGACAATATATTGTCTTCTCTGCCATCGGCACGAGGTAAACACATTTGCGAATCTACGCTAAATTGACAATATATTAACTCTCCCTGATGTGACAATGAACCCTATTCACCCACTCACTCACTCACTCTTCTCTGCCAACTCGACGAGGTAAACACATTTGCGAATCTACGCTAAATTGACAATATATTAACTCTCCCTGAAGCGCGAATCTATGCAATTTAGATGAGATTATCAAAGTACTAATTAGACAATATATTGTCTTCTCTGCCATCTCGACGAGGTAAACACATTTGCGAATCTACGCTAAATTGACAATATATTAACTCTCCCTGAAGTGCGAATCTATGCAATTTAGATGAGATTATCAAAGTGCTAATTAGACAATATATTGTCTTCTCTGCCATCTCCACGTGGTAAACACATTTGCGAATCTACGCTAAATAGACAATATATTAACTTTCCCTGAAGTGCGAATCTATGCAATTTAGATGAGATTATCAAAGTGCTAATTATACAATATATTGTCTTCTCTGAAATTTCGCCGAGGTTAAACACATTTGCGAATCTACGCTAAATTGACAATATATTAACTCTCTGTGAAGTGCGAATCTATGCAATTTAGATGAAATTATCAAAGTGCTAATTAGACAATATATTGTCTTCTCTGAAATTTCGCCGAAGTTAAACACATTTGCGAATCTACGCTAAATAGACAATATATTAACTCTCCCTGACGTGCGAATCTATGCAATTTAGATGAGATTATCAAAGTGCTAATTAGACAATATATTGCCTCCCCTGCAGTTTCTTCGAGGTAAAACAGATTTGCGAATCTACGCTAAATAGACAACATATTAACTCTCCCTGACGTGCGAATCTATACAATTTAGATGAGATTATCAAAGTGCTAATTAGACAATATATTGCCTTCTCTGCCATCTCCACGAGGTAAACACATTTGCGAATCTACGCTAAATTGACAATATATTAACTCTCCCTGATGTGACAATAAACCCTATTCACCCACTCACTCACTCACTCTTCTCTGCCATCTCGACGAGGTAAACACATTTGCGAATCTACGCTAAATTGACAATATATTAACTCTCTGTGAAGTGCGAATCTATGCAATTTAGATGAGATTATCAAAGTGCTAATTAGACAATATATTGTCTTCTCTGCCATCTCGACGAGGTAACACATTTGCGAATCTACGCTAAACTGACAATATATTAACTCTCCCTGATGTGACAATAAAGTGAATGACAAATCGATCTGCGAATCTACGCTAAATAGACGATATATTACCTTACCATGCAGTGCGAATCTATGCAATTTAGATGATAATTAGAAGAATTATATTGCCTTCAAACCCCCGCACCAAAGATTAGCAAAATATCTGCACTATATTGTCACCAGTGCTATTTAGCACCATGTTAAGAGATAGGGGAGAATGAAAAATATCAAGGAAAAAGCCAATTGCGCACCTAACTCGTAATAACACCCAACTGTTTCAGACAAATATCCTCCCCCGTTCGAATAGAGGGATTTCGAGTACTTCTCAATCGTGTCGATGTCATATATGAATCTGGCTACACATGGTCACAGACATGGACTAGATCCTATACATTCCGGTTTCGGGGTTAAGAGATAAGGACGACTGCAGCATTATTGAATATCCCTATTTCCAACAGTATTCGGGAGGAATGTGTACTTAATTCACAATTATGTGTGTTTGTTTTCGTGGTTGATTGAGCTTTGCTGTCAACTTGGAGCCCATCTTGATACGTGCTTTGCCCCCGGGTGTAACAGAATGATATATCTGTACCATTTTCATTAATCTCGTTTGAATATCTAAGACCGGAATAATTTTTAATATCCATGAAATTAAGACAAATGGAAACATTTAATGGGTCGCCAGACCGTTCATATTACTGGTCACATAAACGCTTAATTAATTAATTTGACAGTCTGCAGGCAACAACAAGAATTAATTGAAGGGGATGTGGAATGTACTTATCGTGGCGTAACTAACGCCAGTATAGGTGCAATCAAAAGGCAATTGATCAATTGGTTTCGATCCGGCTGAATAAATTATGCGTTCGGTTAATGTGCTATCTAAACCTCCTTCGATCCAGATCATTTAATCATTATCCAGTCCACGTTGATTTGTGCAGGTGTATCACCTCAATTCGATATCATCAACAACATCATATCCATGACCGATTAGATTACAGACTCGACAAAGGATGTGAGCATATCCATGAGACCTCATGTAAACAAAGTTAACACAGGAAGCATATTATATTAATACTGAGCACACATAGAAAATGACACGTTCGTATGCTGATATATGAGGCCGAAACACTAAAGCCTATTTCCATCTGTTCCGGGTATACCCCTATGCATCCACTACCATAGAGAGGGTCATACGAATAAAAGAGTGATTCACAAAAGCTTTCATGCGAATCGTCTTTCGTTTGATCACTTTGGAGAAGGTACAATTGTTATATTCCCAGTGGTTTCGTAAAATGCAACACCTGAAATTTAAAATTTTTGTCGTCAATTAGTAACATGTAATCAATTTATGACCAGAATAGAGCGGAAATTTTAATTTTGGATGTGCCGAACAAAATATTGTTACGCACTGAAGAGTAACACGCATCCAACACAGGAGAGCAAAATTCGAATTTAACTTTCGTGGGTTTAGATTTAGAAAAACGTATTATTATTTTCCTCGATATTTCATACTAGATTTTCCAAAATGATGCTCAATAATATAATAGGTTAATCATAGATCAGAAAATACATATACAAACAGTGATTTTCGGGAAAATGTATGATGCTATATATTCTGCGAGCGTTCGCAAATCTGAGACCATTTTCTTGGGCTTCGCAGACCCGAAGCAAACACTCCTACCGTCCGATTTTCTTCGTAACGTGGGAAGCGGCTGTGAAAGAACCTACATGAACGATTATCACTATAATCAATCTGCTCAGAATTTTTAACCCTATCTGGTCTGGGCGATTTGGGGTGTACCATGCTCACGCTATATATTTTCGCTATTTCTACGGCTATAGTGCTGAAACTACCACACTATATTTTTGGGTCAAGCTATACTATAAAATATAAAACAATCCAACATGGCCGCCATGATGACGTCATTCTAAAAAAGGCATTTTTTGACGATTTTTTTATTTTTTTATTTAAGTGTTTTATTCACAAAATCTTTCTGAGAAATTAGTAAATAATAATCTATGAAATAAAAGAGTGTTTGCCCACTTTTCTATGCAGAAAAGTAAGAATTTTGAAAAAAGCTGATGACAATTTCATTTTTCTGGTACACCACATTCGCCATATTGAATCTACCCATGATCCTCTGCTCGGGGGGTCATGCAAACAGGCTCAAAATGATCGCAATATGATAAAATAAAAAGTCACATAGTGTCAGCTCTCAAGTTTTTGTCAAGGAGCAAAGAACCAACAAGGGGGACCAAGCAGGCCAGGTAGGGTTAAAGATACACCTATGCTATTATTATTGGTTACATTGATGTTCTTCTGACGGCAAGCAAAATGAAGACTTAATTGTTGAAAAAATATTTTATTGCAGTGGGTGTACGAGCAATAAGTTGCGATTTTTCTTTCTGTGTTACTTGATTTTCCCATATTCTCCATAACATTCATAATACAGTACAGTCACGACCACAAACATGCTTTAGAGGAGCTGAAATCTTGGATTTATCATTTATAACACAATACTCGTTTTCCTTCTTGTCGCGCGGTACTTTCGAGATAAACATACTATTCACCTTCACCCTAAGTTGACGGAGATATCCGCAGATTATTGGCTATCTAGAGTCTCTCTTGAGTGTAGAAGAACTTATTCTCCCGAGACTAGCACGCAGTGGAGCAAAATTGTTTCATTTTTCACGCCATCGATTCAATATTGCTATGGTGTCTGTCAATCGTGTGAACCTCTCCTAGTTCGAATGATCGATTATCAAATTGTCCCCTATTGTATACAAGGACATTGCCACCAAGTCATCAGCATGGCCACAATATGTACATATGAGACAAACCGACTTTTCTTTCGCTCGTCCATATTTTTACACAAAACCACTGAATCGAGATATATATTTACTCATTAGGTCGCTATATATGAGTGCCCACCCTCCCCCCGCCATATTTCCTAATTTCTCGTCTTAAAAGTACAGTTCAAAACAACAACAACGACATCCATCATCCCCATATTCTCCCCCACTCCCTTCCTGCCCATGATGTTTCGTTATTTAGAAGAACCCTACAATTTGGTTTGAGGGGTGATAAGAGCATTCCCACCAGCTAAGCATATATCTAACGGATCTATCGCTCAATTACACACCTAAATGACCACCTAACCTGCTGTCATTTAGCTGACTAGCAAGCATCAGATCCGGCATTCAATATTCAGCCGTCGTCCATAAAATAATTTCTGTATCAGTAATCGAAATACCTATTTCGTATGACATGTAGCACCAATTTCAAATGTGTAAGGAATAGAAATAATAAACACACAAAATGGTTTCCTACAAGAGAGAAGCGGGTATCAGTTTCCTATGATGTCGGCAAGACATGACGATGTTCTATACATAAAATCCTAACCACTGACCACTATTAAACGACCAAGTATATCCTGTTACCCTCTTGCTACAGGGGCAGTTATCCTGCTTGGCCAAACTTAGGTGAACAAACATTTATCCTTCTATCCGATAACTGAAGGCGCCATGTTCAGATATCCTATACAGGAGATCATTTGCTTAGCCTGTCAATTTACTTATACATGCTGAATAGATTCAGTACCAACATTCAACATGCAGTAGCCAGCCGCTGTCCAAAGGAAGCCTCGATTCCCGAACGCATATTAACACAGTATAGCTTCTCGCAAGAGTGAAGCGGTCAAAAATGTTCAAGCCATCGTGGTTTCCCTATCCTCTGTCCCTTAAAGCGTCTAGTCCGACATACATTATTCAGCCGTCATGCATTGAAGAAGATCCGCGTCCATAATCCAAAGACCTATTCCACCAAATTCAAAAAGACAATCATAGTATACATGAACATAGGCTAGTTTCATGCAAGAGAGAAGCAGTCAACAGTTTTTAATAATGCCGACAAGACATCATGATGTTCCAAAAATATCAAATCCGTATGGCCGATCAGAATTCTTAATCCATAAGATATCTCTTGTAAAGTCGTCATCAAGGGAATGATGCATCTCAGTCACGCTTTGATTGCGCCTGTTCATAAGAACAAAATAATGATCTTGAAGTACATGCTTTCATACGGCCCGTAGCCCAGGATTAAGCGGAATTAGACACAAGTTACGAAACGTAACGCCATAGATCTAGCACGCTACGCTCGTATTTTGCTATTAGCATGCAATATGTCATCTGGAAATATAAAGTATTTATTGATATACTGTTTAAGTATCATGCGATTATGGAAAGTGGCAAACTTCTGAGCTATACTCCACGGACAGATACATTTATTTGAAGAGCAGCGCCTTTATAAAGTGTTTATTTGATAAATTAAACGCAACACCAAAAGGGTGGTTGAAACGATGGCGACATACTGGCACTCGTCAGCTGAATGTCATTAAAATGTCCGGTTTCTCGGCACAATACAAGCGTCTAGTCCATCATTCAATATTCAGCTGTCGCCCATTCACGAATTTCCTCGTCCAATAACATAGAGACCTAATTCGTATAACAAAATTAACACTAAATTAAAAAAAATAAAAAAAATAGTCATAATACGCATAAACATAGGCTTCCCGCAAGAGATAACAATCAGGTGTTCAATAATACTGGCAAGGCATGATGTTCCAAATGATGTAGCTCAGCCACGCTTTGATTGTGCCTATTCATGTGAACGTCATGAAGATTTTGAAGTACATGGGGCTCATACTACTCCTAGCCCCGGTTGAAGCCGAATTAGACAACGGTTACGAAACGTAACGCCAAAGACCTTTCACCATATGCTTGTATTTTGGTATCAGCGTCGCCAACTTTTGAGAAAATTTAAGTGGAGGCGTTTGGTAGTGCACCCAAGTGTAACTACCCCAAGAAGAAATATATTACTTTCACTTGCAGACTGATACTGTTACAATCCTGCGTCAATCAACAACGATATATCTGACAATGAACTTTCAGAACGCTACCGGAGTAGAGAGCCCAAAGAAAGGAACAATGTCCACTAGGTTCGCCTTGCTCTTCCCTTCCTTTCCGAAAAGCAGAACTAAGATCCTGTGTCACTTTTATTTGAGAGGTAAAATCCTCTCATGGAGCAATGAATAAAGTGCCTTTTCACGGAATACTAATTGTTGTGCCAGATATGCATGTATAGCATGTATTAACATAATCACTTCGCACTTTATTTTAGTTAATCGATTGACAGACGAACCAGAAGAAAGAGAGAGAGAGAATTAAGGTTTAACGTCGCGTTCAGCAATATTTCAGCTATATAGCGACGATCAAACAAAATTCTAAGTATTCAAGTTAATAGCTGAGTAATCCAACACATTAAAACATACACACATTAAAACTTATGCAACAATCCGATTTCTCTTAAACAACCTAAGACGCAGTCTCCCTCACCCAACCAAAAAGATCTTCTAAAGTATTTGCTCAATAAGAAGAATCTCTTACAATCTTAAAATCTATACCAGTCGATAAGAATATGTTCACTGTGAGATCTTCGTGGCGTGGAATACACCTTGGGATTGGGTCTTTTTTTTTAGTAAATGTTCGTGAGTTAATGACCGATTCTACATCGCCTGATCATGGCTTGATCAGACGTTTCCGGCTGTTCAGATGAGTATAGTCTACAGTTTTTTTTTAACTCATGAAGTTTGGACAGGCGAACCAACCGAGTGCGAAGCTCTCGCAGACTGTGTGGATCATTACTGATTATGGATCATTTTTCATGGATCTTTTCGATCATCATGGATCATTTTTGTTCGTGGGATGTTTTCAGAATATTGGCCCGTGGGGTCAAATGACTTCTTGATAATACACCGGCATCTTTTGCAACCACAGTTATATATTGCTTTCAATAGAAGCATGCTGGGGGAGGAGAAGTCGAAACTTTTCCAATCTCATATTACGTTTACCAAATTGTAAATATGCTGGGTAAATACGTTCGAAGAAATCTTAACGTTTGCAGCCAACTTGACGCAAGCCGGTGATAGAAAATTGGCATATTTCTGTCTTTCGAGATGTGGACACTTCAAAATATACTCTTCTGCCATGTCTGCTAGACTTAGGAATTTTCAATAAAGACGAGATTTGACATGTTATTAATCTTCGGAGCACCGAGAGAGGAAACGTAATCCACCGACGGGAAATCTCAACGAGACGGAAAAGAAAAACACCAAAGTTATTGGATGGGTTTGCAATAAATTTTTCAGTGAAAAGAAATATATTAGCCGCAAAGGAACAATGCATCCGTGCTTTCATAGTCAAACCTGTGTTATTATACAATATTAGTTTCGGAATTTGGGAGGTATAATCCACCTTTCCCACTTTAATGCTAAGCTTTAATATTGGTTTTGGCGAACCGATGAATACACTGACGCGTGACTCCCGCTTAAATTTGTGCTTCGTACTTGCCGTCACCCTCATGTGGCCATAGTATAGAGAATTATTTTAATCAGTGCTGAGTGGACTATTTTCGATTTCAATATGATTATTATATAAGTATTATTATATAATTATTATATGAGTATAATTATCTTTTCTTGGAATGTTTGATGCATAGTTACCATATTAACACAATAGTTAAAAATCTGCCCCATGATGTAGATCTAGGAGAGAGAGGAATATTGCGGACCACAAATGTACAACGAGAGTCACGCATTTGATGCATGGTTTGGGTACAAGAGAAAGGTATATGTTTCCAGTAACGCAGTTTTCACCTAAACAACAAGCTTTTCAAACTACAGATTGGTGAAAGTGACACCGTTTCGTTGACATTATTTGGTTAATCAACCGTAATTACAAGCGTCTGGACCGTCATTCATAATTCAGCTGTCGTCCATTGAAGAATATCCGCGTCCATAATTCCATATTCTATATAACAGCATTAGCACCAAATTCAAAAAGGCAATCATAGTATACATAAACATAAGCTAATTTCTTGCAAGAGACACTTTTCAATGATGCCGACAAGACACCATGATGTTCCAAAAATATCAAATCCGTATCGCTGATCAGTATTCTGAATCCATAATATTCGTTGTAAAGTCGTCATCTAAAGAATTATATATCTCAGTCACGCTTTCATTGTGCCTGTTCATATGAGCACCATGAAGATTTTGAAGTACATGGCATCATACGGCCCATAGCCCCGGGTTAAGCGGAATTAGACACAAGTTACGAAACGTAACGCCACAGATCTTGCACGCTACGCTCGTATTTTGCTATCAGCATGCGATATGTATAGCCAAATTTGAGAAACTTTGAGTGGAGGCGCTTGGTGGTGTAGCCCTGTTTTATAAATTTCTGCAACAATGTTTTGTGACGTTGATTAAAATCGTCACATTTAACACAGGATCTAGCAAATGCTACTAGGCGTGATCTGTATACGCCATATGCAGGTCTCACTGGAATATTACTCTCAGAAAGGGATAGTTTACGATGTCGAAATTGTAATAATCTCTTTTGTCATACAGTCGACGAGAGAGAAGGCCCGCTTCATTTTTATGTCACCTGGAAATATAAATTATTTAATGATATACTCTTTTTAAGTATCATACGATTATGAAAAGTGGAAAACTTCTGAGCTATACTCCACGGACATATAGATTTATTTGAAGCGCAGCGGCTTTATAAACTGATCATTTGATAAATTAAACACAACACCAAAAGGGCAGTAATGATGCCGACATACTGACAAGAAGTCATATGACCCCGCAGACAAAATATACTAACTGCATATTTCTAAGAACATTGCCAACGGTAAGGTTACAAGCGTCTAGTCCGTCATTCATAATCCAGCCGTCGTCCATTAGAGAATATCCGCGTCCATAATCCAAAGACCTATTCCATTTTCCACATAACAGTATTAGCACCAAATTCAAAAGACAATCATAGTATACATAAACATAGGCTTGTTTCCTGCAAGAGAAAAGCGGTCAACAGTTTTCAATGATGCCGGCAAGACATCATGATGTTTCAAAAATATCAAATCCGTACCGCTGATCAGTATTCTTAATCCATAATATTCGTTATAGAGTCGTCATCTAAAAAAAGATGTATCTCAGTCACGCTTTGATTGTGACTGTTCATATGAGTACCATGAGGATCTTGAAGTACATGGGTTCATACGGCCCCTAGCCCCGGGTTAAGCGGAAGTAACACAACCACGTTTTTCTTAATGTAGCTGTTCATGTGGACATATTGAATGACATGACTACACGGCCCCTAGCACCGGCTTGAGCGGTATTAGATACAAATATTTTAGTGCGATGATGTAATATCTGATCAAGTAATATGATGGAAAATGATGAAATATGTGACCGCCAGAAAGGAAAAAACGGCCCAAACGAGGGGTATATATAACATAGAAGGCGAGTTCTTATTCAAAACAATTGTCTCTGAAGCCCGACGCCGACTATTCTCCATCATGTTTACAACTCACAAAACCACAATCGCAATGAACTGTACAGAGGGCAATCCTTGGGAACGAAACTTCTACCAGCAGAATCTCACCATACACAGGCAACAATTAATCGTAACACCAGAAGGGTGGTGAAGAACGATGCCGACGTACTGACAAGAAATCATATGACCCGACAGACGAATAAACTGATGCATATTTCTAAATCAACAAAAGAACCGAAGGTGATGATTTGTATCCCAGCCACGATAAAGGCCCCAGAATAAGGATCCAAAGCGTGTGCATTGAATATACGAAGCTAAAATATGTATTCTATAAAACTTGTGTCAATAACATCGAGCTAACCGTGCATTTATTACACGATTTAGCACGGTTATCTGAATTCAACACCCGTCAAGTACAGATGTTCATTAGGAAATTCCATTTCACAAGTCGAATGATGAAACGAACGTCTGCTTTCACACAAGTAACACACGAATACAACAAACAAATAAATTACAAGATGAAATTTCTTCCTCGAGTTTAACTGTTGGTTCTATCGTGAAATTCATTAACAAAGCGACACAAATAGACATATATCCAAGTAATTTCCACACAACTGACGCAGCTAACTGTATCACTACCCATTTGAGAGACCACATAAACTCGTCCACTGATGCCAACCGAGACGGGAGCACCAGTGGACGAGTTTTTTTTCAAGAAAGGGAAGAAAGGTTGTCAAATGTTTAAAATATGTTGTCATCCTTTGATTATAATCTTTGTTGATAATCAATTTGGGTAGAGCAATAAAATAGAAATAATGTTTTCATATGCGTGTTCAATGGTTATTTTACGCACGATTAGTGTGGGACAGTTTATAAATTTTAGGGCGCGGGCTTCGTCCTTGCCCTAAAATATAAACTGTCCCACATTAAACGTTTGTCAAATAACCATTGAGCACGCCTATGGAAATATTATTTCTTAACTGCCTGTGCAACATATGCAACGGAATGCAGACAGGAAAGGCTGACATGGAAAGGTTCATTGGCGGCAGGAAGTCATCGAAATAATGCATAAAGGCATGACCAGTTACATATATGTGTTACATCTAATAGTATGTGGAATCTATTATTAACAAGGAACCATACGTCTACACGTTACGGTTCATTCTCCCACGTGAATACATTGTCAATTCTTTCATTATATATCAATTGGTATCCCATCATAGTCCCACTTGTAGCTGCGTTACAGTCATATTTACAGGACGAACAATATATATTAAATATTAAACACGTCGCGAGACCTAATCTCGCTACCAGTGGCGTTTTATTATTCGAATATGAGACTTATTGTACGGGAACGTGTCACTGACCAAACGATCAAAGGTCGGCCAGCAGATAACATAGCCATCACAGAGCTTTCTCGGGCAGATGTGTATTGCTGTATATTATACCTTCAGCTGTCCGCGTCTTATAATATCTCCAGTTCAACGAAAAGTATTGCGCGACCAGTCAATTTCAATTACCGTCCAAGGTCATATACTTCCAAGCAGCCGACAGGAAATCAGCAAACCATATATATGGCAGTAAATATTTAATTCTAAATATCGTAAATGAATGGCATTCAGCACATTTTGAGCATTTCTTCTTATACTTGCAAAACCTCTCCCTGCCCCCTTATTCCTTGCCGCCCGAAACCAGGAGTAATTCAAATCTATATACAGGCATGGACTCCTTGCAGATCCCGCACTACGTGTATGGTGTTTCCACGGCCGCTTGGTTCGGGTAGACTGGAATAGTTACATGGCTAACGCGGCTGAATTAGGGACCATTTTGGCGCCATGTGTTTGACATCCCCATGATGTTCAGGCGTTCAGGTATTTAGCGGCTCAGTCATAGTCAATGCCTGAATCAGGCGCACTGTAATCTGGGTATCGACTTGGACGTTCCATCTTGCAGGAAACTTGTTTAGAATTGATGCTGTACACAATAAAAAAGTATTTCGAATACTGATGAGGAAATGCGTTGAGGACGGCTGAATACTGAAAGCTGGATTTGATGACTAAACGAAACTTTGGCGCCAGAGATCCTGGACGTAGCTCATTTTTGCTTTCAATGCGTGCATTTATATTTCAAAACTTCACAAGGATAGAATGGAGGACCATGAGAGTATAGCCTCGCCCGCCCAATTTCTAGAATAGTAACTATTTACGCTCATGGAAATTGTAAGTTCTCAACGGACGTAGTAGTCAACACTGTTAGGGATGAAATTATACGCCACATGTAGGTCCTCCTGGAATATCCCTGTCCAGAGATGGGTAGTTGAAAGGACCCATCGCATTAGTATACAAATTCCCCCCTCAGCTGGTGCACTTGTTGTTTTGAAATTTGTTTAATCGCAAAAATTATACAAACTGAACAAATAGGCTGTATACTATTCTGTCATCTCATGAAATCTTGGTTGTATGCCATGCACATGATTTTATAGTAAGCAGGCAAAGTTTGCTAAACAGCCTATTTTGTCGAAAATGATCGTTTTACTCGAGGGATTTTTCGTCATAGTAAAGATATGATCACGTTATTAGAAATCAGTGAAGTATTTCTATGACATGGAGTATTTATTCAGTCGAAATATCGTTTTGGTTAAAATCTCTCGGGTAAAACGCTCATTTTGACGAAATAGTCTGTTTAACATATTGTGACTCCTTATTATAAAAGTCTTGTGCATGGCATGCAACCAAGTTTTCGTTAGATGACTGAATAGTATAAACTTTCATAGGCAGAAGTCGGCATACATAACAAAAGGCTATTCTAAGGATAACAACTTCTTTATTGCTGTGGAGCTGTCGTTCCGCTGGAGATACTCCCAACTTTTTCAAAGCAAATGAAAACCATTAGCTTTGAAAAACTTGGCCGTATCTCCAACGAAACGTCAGCTCCAAAGCAATAAAGACGTTGTTGCCCATAGAATAGCCTTGTGTTGAATGACATGTAGCCTATTCGTCTATAAAACTTTGGGCAATTTCTGCCATTAAAAATAAACAATTGCACCTGACGAGTTTATATAATAATGCAAGGAGTCCTTTAAATGTTGCGATGCAAGGATAAGATTACAAGCGTATGGTCCGTCATCCATAATTCAGCCGTCGTCCATTAGAGAATATCCGCGTCCATAATCCAAAGACCTATTCCATATTCCATATAACAGTACTAGCACCAAATTCAAAAAGACAATCATAGTACACATAAACGTAGGCTTGCGCCGGTTCTCGTCAGATCACCGAAGTTAAGCAGCGTTGAGCTCGGTCAATACTTGGATGGGTGACCGGGTGCTGTACTGACTGGGCTGATCAGTGTCCAGAATAATAGGAACTGTGGACACTCTCGTGTTCTGGCACATGTAGGCACCGTCGTGATATGACTGAAACAATGTTGAAAACGACGTTAAATCCTACTCACTCACTCACACTTGTTTCCTGCAAGAGAGAAGCGGTCAACAGTTTTCAATGATGCCGGCAAGACATCATGATGTTCCAAAAATATCAAACCCGTATCGCTGATCAGTATTCTTAATCCATAATATTCGTTGTAAGGTCGTCATCTAAAGAATGATGTATCTCAGTCACGCTTTGATTGTGACTGTTCATATGAGTACCATGAGGATCTTGAAATACATAGGTTCATACAGTCCCTAGCCCCGGGTTAAGCGGAATTAGACACACGTTACGAATTAAGGTCATTTTGCTTGTTTGATAATTCGCTTCGTTTGAGGGTTTATATAGAGTGATAATCTATATATTTATGGACTGTAATCCTTTCTGCTCTCGACGTGGAAGTAAACCAATTGGTGTAAAGATACATTTCAAAATACGATGTTCCATTCATACAGACAGTGAATGTGAGTATATCCTTGACGGTTTTTGCGTACATGTACATGCATATAAGCATTATCTGGAACAAGGATATTGTCTAAAGTTGGTTAATGAGATGGTGTTATTTCAGCAATGTTTGCATGTAGGTGTATCTAGTGACCCCATTGGGGTCTGTCGATATGCTGTTGGTATAAAATAGTAATATTCCAGTGGGACCTGCATACAGCACAGACGTATCTCGCTTAGTAGCATTTGCTAGAAAAATGTGGCGAGTTTAATCAATGTCATAAAATATTGTTGAAGAAACTTATAGAACAGGGCTATACCACAATGCGCCTCCACTCAAATTTTCTCAAATTTGTCGATAACTATGGCATGCTGATAGCAAAACACACGCGTAGCGGGCAAGATCTATGGCGGCACGTTTCGGAACTTGTGTCTAATTCCGCTTAACCCGGGGCTAGGGACCGTATGAACTCATGTACTTGAAGACCCACATGACGTTCAGATGAACAGGCGCCATCAAAGCCTGACTGAGATACATCGTTCTCTAGATAACGAATTTACAACGAAAATCATATTGATTAAGTATAGTGATCAGCCATATATTTGAAAGATCATTGCCGCCATCATTGAAAGCTGTTGACCTCTTCTCTTTTGCAGGAAACTGGCCTATGCTTATGTATACAATGTTTTTCCTTGAATTTGGTGCTAATGCTGTTGTTCCAATTAGGTCCTTGGATAATGGAAGCGGTAATTCTTTAAAGGAATAGAAAACCCTAAGATGATGCATACGTATATCGAAAAAACTATATCATTAGTATTCGAAAAACAAAACAAATCAGCTTTTCTAGTAATTCCGAATGAATGAGATCATTTTGAACATCAGAATTATTGCCCAGATCAATAATCCGTGGAGGTCGCCATTTTAACAAGCCCGAGAGCCGTTAGCCAATGGAAATACTTTAAATATCACCTGACATTATTCCTGTGACGTAGTTGGGCCCCAGGCAGAGTAGCTAATAACATGGAGACCAATTGTAAATTATTGTGTCGATGGCTTTTGACAGATCGGTGGACCTTTCTTTACGCTCCGAGACGATTATGAGGATCGTGATATATGAATGTCGAATTGATATACAGGTTGACATGTGGCATGTTGCATATGATTTCACAAGCTCTCTTTCTGAGGCAAGAACATCAGGCCACATCACCCGATAGCAGTAGAAGAAACGCTGCTAATGTTGCCGTTGTTGTTGTTTAATGGTTTACCTTATGGGATAGAGCCCGGATGACAAAGGCATATTTGTCGCAGCGCCATCTACATAAAAATAGTATGGCCCACAAACGTCACAGTCATTCCAACATGTCGAAGATCATAAAGTGTTAAAGTGTGAACGATAAATCGGTGTTTACTGAGCTGTAGAATTTTGTTAATTTTTTCTACCCGTGTTTTTGGAATCTGATGGCATAATTCTGTCATGTCGAGCACGAGTTTACGCAGAGTTTACTATTTCTTTAATGGACGACAGCTGAATATTGAATGGCGGAATAAACGCTTGTATATTACGATCTTCATATAATTATTGGTGATGGGAAATCCGAGTGACCACTGTGTGGGTGTGTGTAGATTTAGAAACAGATGAAACAGTTATATTCTTATTTATTACCAGACCAGACCGACCAGAACTACGTATAGCAATAATACATGTATCTCATATACATGTTTTATTTGAGGCACTTTCTGCTAGAACGGAAACGAATTTACTTTGGATGTCTGCACAAAAAAAAATCCTTGAATCGCTTCACTTTTGTCAATTCTGATGCGTATATTCCCAACTCTGCTTGATTTCAGCACAAAAAACAACAACAAAATGTATATCAGTATTGCGGGAACACTGCTATTGCTATTGTCAAAGAATTAAATCGTAATGAACAGTTAGAAAATGATTGGCTGGATGTTCTTCCAATTTTATTCACTAACCAATGAAAATATAGGATTTGTGTTTGAAAACTGAATTGACCAATCAATTGCTTTAAAATTGAAAAATATCCCGTGATGCACTTTTGTTTCTTTAAAACCCCACAATCAGAGACATCCTCCCCACAGCGCATGCTCCATCTCACAGGCTCATTTATCACCCCTGCCTCCAATAGCTGAAGTTGACCTTTACTACGTTGCTATGACGTATAGAGGAAAACCCACATACGCACAGTTCACTTTGAATCCGACCTAACAACTCCTTCAGTTTTGCGCACAGTTCACTTTGAATCTGGCCTAACAACTCCTTCAGTTTTGCACATGAGCGAACTACTTTTCATATGCTCTGTTCAGATAAACAGGGGAAATAATCTCCAGATAATTCTTTTTAACGCCAGGTCAACAGAGATATTATGCAGACTTGAAAAGTAATCGAAATGTTTGGCAAACATCTATTTTACTATATATGATGAATATATCTGGCGATGTGCGCGCGACCCGGAATCCATTCCTAAAATCTGACTGGTGGCTGAGGTATTATTAGACCCCCAGTGAGGTGGTTGTATCAGAGAATGTTTGGGTCCGAAAAGGAAATGGACTATCGGAGCAAGTGGTTGCAATATGACATGGATAGCTTTTAGTTTGCTTACCGTCACCGAGCAGACTGTTATATGAGATACATTCATTTCAGTTGTTACAGTTTGCAAGACAGGCGGAATCGGCTTCACATATTAACATTTCCAACACCGACGAGGGTCGGTCATAAGCAATCATATCCGAGTGTTGAACTTAATCGAATTGCACTGGTACCGAATAACTCTAACTAGAAACATAATACCCCGTTTCCTTAAAGCTTTCTATTCTATTTTGTGTGTCTTTCATCCAACATAGCGCGGTTCGTTGTAATTTCTATAAGGGAATTTCTATGGAACTGGTTCAGCGCCGTGAAGCAATCGGAATGAGAATACGCGACCACACCATCCGCTAACACCATACAACAACTAACACGTGTGGTATCGCCCCACATTGAGATATTTCAAATGTCCTGCTCGTTAAACCGCAGTAACTGATTACAGTCATATAACGCTGTGCCGTGTGAGATTAATTCAAAATCAAATCTTATTCAGAATGGCTTAGCCAGTGAGGACAATTACAAAACCATCTCGGTTTCCAATGATTAGCCCAGTGAAGCTTGAGGCAATAACAAGGCATAAACTCCCAGAGGACGATTCAAAAGAACGTTTGGCATCGCCTGTTCCGGAAAACGTATGGAATAGCTATCCCTAACAGAATCAAGACGGTACCACTTATCCAAAAAACATATAAGGAACATCGTCCCTGAAGCGGTTTATGTTTCAACCATTAAACCAAAACATGGTAATGGATTCTCCAGCAGTATGGACTCAAAGACATAAACGGTCAAATTAAGTGAAAGAAGTATCTGTACGATGGATTTCCCTTTCATTTTGGATGGAATGAACATGGTACCTGCTTTCATTATTCCAGTGTTTACGGCCGCTTACGAAGAAGCATTGTCCATATAACGTTTGCACCCGGTGATTGGGAGTATGTGACTTCAGGAAGCACGTTTAATTGTCTGGAAGATATTAAATACACATGCTTTTCCAATATACGAGTTGTCAGAGCATTTTCATTATAGCTCTCTAGATTTGTATCTAATACCGCTTATGCCGATGCTAGGGGCCGTGTGGTCATGTCATCCAAGTTGTCACATGAACAGGTACAATAAAAACGTACCTGAGATAAACACATATCACGAATCGTTAGATCCTTGGTATGTGCTTTAGGATAGGTTAACCAGAAGACTATACTGTGAAGTCATGTGGCTCTGTCAGTATGTCGGCACCTCTTCCCATTTCCCTTATATGTGTTGTAATTCAAACAATATCCGAAGTAAAATTAAAATACATAGCTAACGTCCTATTAGACTATTGTGAATCTGATCCTGTTAGGACATATATAAGTGAGACAAATATCTGTACGATAGATTCCTTTTTATTTTGGATGAAATGAATTTGGTTGGAATTTCATTTTTGGATGGAATATGTGTAGGTTTATTGTTTTGGTGGGAAATTTAAGCCGTACGACGTCGGGCATTACAGGTTAGTTTTACTGGGTATTCTTGCATTTACCAGGTTTAACCCATGTTGAGGCGTTCACTCCATCAGAGGTCCTCGATGCTCATCCATTAAGATCAGATGAGTTATCTGTTTGAGCTGAAC
The DNA here is from genome assembly GCA_036873755.1 of Hanleya hanleyi. Lineage (NCBI taxonomy): Eukaryota > Metazoa > Mollusca > Polyplacophora > Lepidopleurida > Hanleyidae > Hanleya > Hanleya hanleyi. Next base: position 18,243 of record JAVTVY010032192.1, read on the forward strand.
TGTGATCAAAGCTCCCGAGTTAGCGTATCTAAATCCGCTTAAGTCGATGCTATGGGCCGTGTGGGTACTGAATAATCTTCACATGAACAGCTGCAATAAAAGTGATGCTAATTAAGATACTATTAAAGGCTAAGCCGAGAATCGACCGTATTCTCGGGTCTGAGTGTGAGGTGCCGAGGGAAGCTTTCCCGTAGAGTCATATGGTTGCTTTTTAGTCGCCAGACGTCGTCAATGTTTCCCACCTCTTGCATATCGCTCCAATTCATTGTATTTGATTTGTTTAATGGACGAGGTATGGTTCTCTTTCAGCAGTTTGTAGTCGTAGATTAGAGAAAATTAAACAATTAGAAATACAAACGTCTAGTCCGTCATTCAATATCCAGCCGTCGTCCATTAAAGAATTTTCGCGTCCATAATCCAAAGACCTAATTAATATAATAGCATTAGCACCAAATTGAAAGAAAAAAAATCATAGTATACACAAATCTAGACTGGTTTCCTGCAAGAGAAAAACGATGAATAGTTTTCAATGATGCCGGCAAGACATCATGATATTCCAAAAAAATATCAAATCCGTATCGCTGATCGGTATTCTTAATCCATATGATTTTTCGTTGTAAAGTGATCTACAGGGTGAGTAAACAAAATGTCCACCTGTGGTTTTGTTCATTTATTCATATGAAGTTACAACTTATTGTGTATATGAATGTAACACATGGAAGGGTACTTCATCTCTCCACTATATTCAATCATGGTATGTTTTATTCATGGAAGAAAATATACATATACTGTGTATATACCAATGGCGCTCACGAAAGGAAACTGCACTCTCTCTATAACGCAGAAATGAGTGAATACAGGAATGAGACTCTTCACTGTTTATCTATTTTCAGATATTTCTGATGCACATTTTCCCAATGCCAAGTAACAACTCTCGGAGAGAAAGTCCTTAAGTGCAACAGAGATACATGGAAACAGCTAAACATGTGAAGTGTCATGGAAATGCACTTTCCATTCATGAGCGTCATTGGTATATACACATTATATGTATATCTTTGTCCATAAATAAAACATACAATGGGTGGATATAGCACAGAGAGGGAGTACCCTTCATTGTATTATATTCTTATACACAATAAATTATATCTTCCGAAAAATAAATTAACAAAAAAAAAAAGGTGAACATTTTTTTACTCGCCCTGTAGACCGTGGTGTAATTGTCACCAGAACAATGACGTTGTCAGACATCATACTAGCATGTTGTACAATGTTTCAACTGGTCAAATTCTATGTACGGTACCTTATTGCACAATGTCAGTGTAACGGAAGAGATAGGGAGAAGAGATCCGAACTTTAGATATGCTTAGACCTTCTTTTCCCCCCAGATCCACTGAGTTGTTTAACTGCCCACTACTTGTCTAGTTGTGAGAAAACTAAGGGATTTAATCTCCAATAAAGTAAAATAAACACTGCATATTCACCTCATGAAAACAACGTGGAATTCATTAAATATTTACAGCACACATTAACATGGATGCAGCATAGCGAGTAGAGAAACCCTTCAATGGCCAAGCTTATCATTTAAATCCTCTGAAACAAATTCAAAGGGAATACAAAATGATCCATATGTGCTCATTAGATTTGAACCGAATTCAAATTTCGCAAAAAATCATGTGTGAGGTTTAATGTTGTCGAAAGTGGAATCTTAGAGGAGGTGTATTTTCTTAATACCTCCAGCTGCATGAAGTGATTTTTTTTTAATTTAACAAACAGCACAATTTGACAATTGCTTATCGATTTGACAACATTGTTATATGAATGACACCAGAAACATTTTTTTGACACTGAGCATTTTGAGTCATACTGAAATTGAGTATTAAAAATAGACCTTGTCCTGATTCTCAAACAATGTTTCAAGGAAATACAGCCTCTAGCGATCAGTTGCCAAGATCACCTTTCCATCCCGAGTGTCCACTCGACAAATATATGTAGGTTTATTGTTTCGGTTGAAAATTTAAGCCGTACGACGTCGGATTATACAGGTTAGTTTCCAAGGTATTGTTGCATTTACCAGGTTTCCCCATGTTAAGGCGTTTAGTCCATCAGACGTCCATGATGCTCATCCATTAACATCAGATGAGTTGTTTGAGCTGAGCTATCATCACAGCTTCCGAGCTAGCGTATCTAATTCCGCTTAAGCCGGTGCTAGGGGCCGTGCGGATACTTCATAGTCGCCACATGAACATCTGCAATGAAAGCGCGGCTGAGATACTAAGGCTACGTCTGAGATTCCTCCGTATTCTCGGGTCTGAATGTTGGGTGTCGAATTCTTTCCTGTAGAGTCATATGGTTGCTTTTTAGTCGCCAGACGTCGTCAATTGTCCCCACATCTTGCATATCGCTCCAATTTATCTATCTCTTAAAAAATATTAAGCTGAAATTAGTAATCTAGTTAAAAGAATTCAACTTAATCTGATTCAAAATACAAGAGAACTATGCCTCTTTAGTTATCTTGGCGTTCACCTGTTGGACTACACGTACCTGTTTGAGATAATTTCTGTGCAATTATCTTAGCTGGCAATATCTTCGGAACCACGGAGATATATTTTATGCAACGAACATAATTTTTAGTGACAAAGCCCCCGGACTTTGGAATCAGAAATTATAAAATACCCAATTGGTATTCCTTTGATTATCATGGATTAAAATCATTTCATATTAAGCCATAACAAATAATTATCTCTTCATTATCAAATCGCCGAGGCAGAAAATGGGTCTCTTGAGGGATAACGGATGGAAGTAATGCGTATGGACCAACATAACCCAGAGGGCAGAGCATTGACGCTTTGAGTCTGGATCATTGTCCATCTTTGATTCGACTTCCGCTGGGGGCCAATTCATTATTTCTCCTCCAGAAATAATTTCTCAGTCAAAATCGCGCTGTGACGGGAATTACGCCATGCCAAATAGTAATTTCTTCATTTAAAGGAGCGAAATCTTGCTATAATATTAGCAACCGCCTCTGTTTGTTCGTCTGTTTGTTTGCCCGGCCCGTACAGCAACAGTTTTTTGCCATGACTTTATTGAGGTCATTGTGGGCAACCGAAATGTAAAGAAAATAAATTAGAAAAGGCATCCAATGCCCTTTGGACAAAGTAGCATGAAACAAAAGAAATAAATAAATAAAAAAACAAAAACAGAAAAACCTACAAAAAATCAAAAAGGTTACCCATGAGGGAATAAACTGTACATGTATATACTGTAAACTGTGTAAGCCAATCGGTCATCATCGACATGTGCTTAGGTTAATATCATTCGCGACTGCTCGGCCTATTCCGTCGAAGTCATACTACATCGCGCATTAATGGTGTAAGAATTTTACAGCTCTCAGTTCTAAACCGTGATCCGCCGCACGTGAGGCACATCACATACTATAGGATGTGTTTCCGCTCACATAGTCCTCGTCGATTTCTCCCTTATCAGGAGATAAAATATATATCCAAATGAAATGGATATTTCCTTGATTCTACCTGCGAAAGTTCTATTCTAATTTGAGGTGTTTCTCCTGGGTTTTTTTTCTTTAGCTGATCTTCATGGTAACGGAAGTCATACAGCTGAAATGCGCTGTTCGGACATGTCGGAGTTTCGGCGTGATACTGTGCTTTCAACATGCCAATATGGATTCTTGGCAGTGAGGGACGAGGTATACTAATGTCATACAATATCCGAGACCGTGTCGAGTGGCTAATATTAGCGGGGGATCCCAGAGCGGAGGGAAGATGGGGGATCAAGCGGGGGAATTAACGCCCACTGGGGGCTGGGGATATTTGTTCGGCTGGTAAAGCAACAGTAATGGTTGAAATGTCGTAGAACTTTGTCAGGATAGCTGTGTTCACTGGGGTTAACTAAAAGAAACAAAATCAACTCGTGCATCAAACGTACATTGCAAGATGGGAACTGTATTGATCCGAAGGTTGAATATAAGCTTTGTCCGCATAATCATGTGAGAAACACTGGAAAAAAATATTCAAAAAGAACATTTAACGCCTTCGGGGGTCAGGACAATGAAATATACATTTCACATATGCACATAAGCTATAACACTTGCAAGTTTGTTTGTCGGTATTGAAAGATATTCAGAGTTTGTTTCGACCTGTTTTCACCAATTACCAGTATACGAGTTGTCAGAGCATTTCCATCATAGCTCTCTAGATTTGTATCTAATACCGCTTATGCCGGTGCTAGGGGCCGTGTGGTCATATTATCCAAGTTGCCACATGAACAGGTACAATAAAAGCGTACCTGAGATGCAACACATATCACGAATCGTTAGATTCTTGGTATGTGCTTTAGAATAGGTTTACCAGAAGACTATACTGTGAAGTCATGTGACGCAGTCAGTATGTCGGCACCTCTTCCCACTTCACTTATATGTGTTGTAATTTGGTGGTATATAGGGACGGGTTAAATCAGACAGAGGATTTTACGCTAGTTTATATATAAAACAGAAAAGAAGCGATAACAGCAGTATAAACAAAGAAATGTCGAGACTTAAATCTGCAAAAAATAGAATATTCTTGGAAACATTTAATCGGGGCTTAGAGAAACCAGTCGTTCGATGAGTTTTCCACTTTTTTTTACCTGTAAATGCGATAACCATGATAACTTCCGTAGGATCACCTGAGGTACGGAAATCAAGTGTTCAATCGAGCTATCAGATAATAATACCTGTTACCCTTTTCCATGAATTTACACAACCAGACCGAGAACGTGTCTGTACGCTAAATTGATTCATTCAATGTATCCGAATTCTAGTTTTCTCGCTGTATTTTCAGCTAATACGCCTGATACACGTATGTACAAATTGTATATTGTTCATACACAACAACGTGCAGGCTATTACATCTTGACGTTTGAAGATGAAAAGTTCAGTTTTATATCATATGTCCGATTTCCGCCATCAACTTTGGAATCACGCAACTTGGCAATACATCATATTTGTTTATGCAGCCGGCATAAAGTTGAAATCAAGTTAAAAAGCATCTCCATAAAATGCCACTGAGCATTGTTACTTCAAAGGGAACCGACAACGATTCTGCTAAGTAGATTTTTTAGGTATACGGTACTTATTTAGTATATAACACCTCATGCCCATGGAAGAACACACGAGACTCATACAGATATCGCCTGGTAGCATTTGCTAGATTCTGTGAAATGTGTGACGATTGAAAAAAAAACCCTGGTTTAACAAGGCCACCAATCGTCTTTAGTGAAAATTTATCAAATATGGCAGATATGCATGTATGCATGTACTTCAAGATCCTCATGGTGCTCGTATGAGCAGTCAGAATCAAAGCGTGACTGGGGTACATCATTCTAAAGATGACGACTTTACAATGATTATTATGGATTAAGAATACTGATCAGCGATACGGATTTTATATTTTTGGAATATCATGATGTCTTGTCGGCATCATTGAAAATTGTTGACCGCTTCTCTCGTGTAGGAAACTAGACTATGTTTATGTATACTATGATTGTCTTTTTGAATTTGGTGCTAATACTGTTATATGGAATATGGAATAGTTCTTTGGGTTATGGACGCGGATATTCTTTAATGGACGACGGCTGAATTATGAATGACGGACTAGACGTTTGTAATGCAAGATCTCTGGCGCTACGTTACGTAAATTACTTTTGATTCTCGTTAACCCATGTAATGAACTATCGTCTAGCACTATCAGAAGGATATGGTCAATCTAACGTCAGATTTTATTGTACAGAGCTGACCGACTATGATCTAATACCTCACCTGACCATGCAAATTGTCACGAATCGTCAGAGCGATAATGGATGAGATAATCAGGCTGGGTGTTTTGACCATAGAAAGTATGGCCACCCACATCTATTCCTGAAAATGTATGGGCAGAGTGACTATAGACGTCCATGATGCCCATCCATTAACATCAGATGAGTTGCTTGAGCTGATCTGTCATCACAACTCCCAAGCTAGCGTATCTAATTCCGCTTAATCCGGTGCTAGGGGCCGTGTGGATTACTTCATAGTCTCCACATGAACAGCTGCAATAAAAGCGCGGCTGAGATACTAAGGCTACGTCGGAGAACCCACCGTATTCTCGAGGCTGAATGTTGGGTATCGACGATTACTTTCCTGTAGAGTCATATGGTTGCTTTTTAGTCGTCAGACTTTTTCTCACCAAGTCAATTTTCCCCACCTCCTGCATATCGTTCCAATATATGTCCTTTTGTCCGTGTGGTTTGCATATCAACACCCACAGTTGGAGTCAAGACACAATAAACTCTAGATAACGAAAGCGAATAATGTTTTTTCCGAATTTCAAAACAATTAGACCGTAGCGAATGAACGCTGGCAAGCTGACCTGGGGAAATCCAGGTTATTTTGCTTTATGGCCATGGCTGGCCATGTTGGCATCCAACTATCTCGGAAAAATGCCTGGTGACTCCCTATTTTCATTAGATTTTTTGGTTTATTACTGTACCAGAAATTTTTTAGTAACTGATATTTTAACCTTCAGGGGATTCCTATTTCGTTATTTAAAGGAATAGTAAACTCTGCGTGAACTCGTGCTCGACATGACAGAATTATGCCATCAGATTCCAAAAACACGGGTAGAAAAAATTAATAAAATTCTACAGCTGAGTAAACACCGATTTATCGTTCAGACTTTAACACTTTATGATCTGCAACATGTTGGAATGACTGTGACGTTTGTGGGCCATACTATTTTTATGTAGATGGCGCTGCGACAAATATGCCTTGGTCATCCCGGCTCTATCCCATAAGGTAAAGCATTAAACAACAACAACGGCAATAATTCTGATGTTCAAAATGATCTCATTCATTCGGAATTACTAGAAAAACCGATTTGTTTTGTTTTTCGAATACTAATGATATAGTTCTTTCGATATACGTATGCATCGTCTTAGGGTTTTCTATTCCTTTAAATTAGAATCGGGCCAAATAGTCGACCATAAAAAATCCCAGATTATATAAAAATAAACCCGGTGACATGATAATTTTATTCTTTATGTTTTATGTTGATGGTATACCCCACCTTTGGTCGAAATATAATTAAAAAAAATGACATTCATTTTCTGAATTTTCTTGAACCACCTTAAATATATTACTATTTTGTGCCTGCTCGGAGTTTGGAAGAAACACTGGTGGGTTTGGTATTATGCTCGCGCTCGATTATGGTCGTTTCGTTTCCTGGTACGCAAAACGTTAACTTTATTGGACAAAATTTTACTGATTTGAAAAGATAACTACTAATAATTTCTTAAAATTTCAAACTCGTAGGATAATTTTGTCCTAATGAAACGGAATTCAAAGAAAATGTATCATACTTTTTCATTTTAAATTCTGTCGGGGATCTCAGATTCAAACAACAGACTTAAAAGAGAAATGCCTGGACCTCCTTCTATTCATCCCACTAACTCCCCTTTATAATTTCACCATCCTTCGTTGTTGATTTGAATCATTATCATGAAACTAGGAATTGAAACAAATGACACTTCCTGCCATTGCAGATGCCCTCGGTGGCCGAGTGGTCTATGGAGCTGGTGACCGCTAGCCTTACACCGCTGAACCGGCACGGGTTCGAGCCCAGCTGGTCGATGTGTGAAATTTTGTCAGTTACTTGCCGAAGGGCGGTCGGTGGTTCTCTCCGGGTACTCCGGTTTCCTCCACCAACCAAACTGACTGTCACCATATGAGTGAAACGAACTTGAGTGTGACATTAAGCCAAATTCCCTCCTTCTCCTCCTGCCATTGCAATACAAATGCATGCATTTACCATTACTGAAGGAATGGGAACGAAATCTATATCAAAGCTGCTATAACTGAGTAAAAGATTTCTCTTCCAGAGTTTCAAATCAAAATAGTACCTATTCGTTGAAAAGGTTGTAAAACCTCCAAAATCGACCATAATACAAAGCTGACCCGTAGTGTCGTAGAAAGAAGGGTTTCGAGCACATATGGACGCGGAAATTCTTCATGTACCGCGGCTGGCTACGAAATATCGGATCTGATACAAGCGATATTTCGTCATCCAACCACATACAAACTATGCCGAATTGAATCCCTTGTCAATCATTGAAGATAACTTCGCAATTTCTTTCCACGGGAGTGATACCTCCTTGTATTCACTGTGTCGGAATGTTTATTCACTGTGTCGGAATGTTTATTCACTGTGTTGGAATGTTTATTCACGGTATCGGAATGTTTATTCACTGTGTCGGAATGTTTAGTCACTGTGTCGGAATATTTACTCTGTGTAGTGGATTATCAGAATTTTATAACATTACATCGTTTGCGTAATTTCCCTCGACTATAAACTCCGGGAAATGAATTATTAGCTCCGAAATGAATTAGCTCCGGGTAAATTGTACGCGGAACCCGTGAAATCAAAGTAGTTGCTTTCATACAAAGAAAATTAAGAAATTGCATCGTTTCCGTGTGCACCAGACTGGAGAAGCGAGCTCATCAATTCTAAATGAATTTCAAAATAATATTCATTAGTAAGATTGTTTTTGGTGTTACTGAGGGGAAGACGGTTGATCTGTTCAGAGCTATGGCAAAATTCCCATATATCAATGCCCCACTGCACATCTTTCCTCTGTTATTAACCTAATGACGCCAACACTCAGTAATACGTTTAGTAAAGATGAGCCGCTGCAATGTTTGCCAACATATTAATGAAACCATAAGGTCGCCATGTCACCACGCAGGAAAAATGTCGACAGGGGCCTAAATGCTACAATATGTAATATCATGTCGATTTTCTCGATTGAACCATCTGAGATGAATCTTATTCTGAAATTCATTTCCAACCACAGTCAACAAGAAATTATAATCTGTATAAAACCGATGGCATTCAAATCCATACATGGTTGTCGATTGGAAAAGTGAATCTGCACATAAATTACTGAGAGGGGGAATATGTGATACACTTGGTCTGTCCAATTCGCCTTTGTCTGCCATGGTTCGAGATACAGGTTACAGTTACAAGCGTCTAGTCCGTCATTCATAATCCAGCCGTCGTCCATTAGAGAATATCCGCGTCCATAATCCAAAGACCTATTCCATTTTCCATATAACAGTATTAGCACCAAATTCAAAAAGACAATCATAGTATACATAAACATAGGCTTGTTTCCTGCAAGAGAGAAGCGGTCAACAGTTTTCAATGATGCCGGCAAGACATCATGATGTTCCAAAAATATCAAATCCGTATCGCTGATCAGTATTCTTAATCCAACATTCATCTAGCAGCCATTGAACATTTCCGCGTCAATAGTATAATTTTTCGTGCGACACTACTGTTTATTTACAGGAGATCCGAGTAATTATTTCATTAAAGATGATCGAATTGGGTATATATCGGGTTGATCCCTCTTTTCAATACGGGTTTTCCACAGTTATACAATTTCCGGTCAGGGGTCTGGGGAATGAACGTCCATGCTCAATTGATCGTTGTCAGTATTCGGTTAGTATTCTTCCTTGTATGATGTTGCCATGTTGCCATTGTCCGTATGATGTTGCGATTGGGAGTGGGAACAATTTTAGCAACATTCGTATGAAGACTATCTTGCATTTTCCATACACACGCCGTCTATCATACTGATACTATCCTCTCTAAAATACAAGCGCCGTGTCCGTCATTTAATATTCAGCCGTCCATAATTCATCTAACAGCATTTGCACAAATTCAAAGAAAAACAATCACAGTATGCATAAACATAGGCTAGTTTCCAAGAGAGAAGCGGCCAACAGTTTTCAGTGATACCGGTAAGACATTACGATGTTCCGTATCGCTAATAATAATAGTAATAATAATAACTTTATTTATTCTGGGTGGCTTAATTAGCCCCAAGGCTAGTCTTCCTGATCAGTATTCGTAAACCATATGATTTTCGTTGTAAATTCGTTTTCTACTGAATGATCTCAGTGACGCTTTGTGACTGTTCATATGAACATCATGAGGATCTTAAAGTACACGAGTGCATAAGGCTCCTAGTCCCGGGTTAAGCCGAATTGGACACAACCACATATTTTGCTACCGGCATGCGATATGTATCGCCAAATTTGTGAAACTTTGAACAGAGGCGGTTGGTGGTATAGCCCCGATATCTCACACAGCTTCAACGATTGATAAATATTCTTGATCTAGCAATTGACGAAAGTATCAATACATAATCAGTCCTCGAGCATATAAAATATCTTTAAGGTTCTGCGCAAGCGATGAATACAGAACCTAGATCCTTGGAAATTGAAACAATCAGCACTATATATATTTCTCTTCTATGAAAACAGGTGACAATAATATTGTATTGCCATGGAGTCCCATATTTTAACATGCACCGCAATAAAACTACTACATGTATATATAGTATTATGTGAACCATTCTATTCCAAGCTCATATCATCCGTACGATTATATGATTATTATCTCTGAAGACCTTCCCTTTGATCGGTGGGATTGGGAAATTCTCCGTGCGAAGCCAATGCACTTTGAAAAATTGTCAGGAAGGAATAGACCATCCACAGATATACAGAGCTATCTTTTACCATCGTAAACGTTGATAATCATGTGTTGCGGATTCATATAATAATGCGTAAAGGTTACCTCGTACCACTTTGGTTATATAAGACGATACAGATTTTTGGTATTGGTATTTCGTTCATAGTTCTTATGGTTATCAAAGGGCATTTTGTCAGAAAATTTGCTTTACACGTGGCTGAAGCATCAGTATTTGTCACGAAACTAGCCCCCTTGATTGGCCAACTAAAATACATCAGTTCACACCTGTATGATGTCAGCGAAATAATTTCAATTGAAATCCGTGTCTGAATTTCCGCATAAAATGTGACTATTCAGTAACAGGGAAATGTGGAATGATCAGTTCACTAATGCTGTAATTATATAAAAATTATATAAGAATTAGTGGTAATACCTTACCTTCGGTTGATTGGTATAGTTATGTCGTTCAAACTTGAAAATGTCCCCTTTTCTGTAATTTTCACGGGCCACTTTCTCACCGAATAGCGCGACACCGGAACGACGATTATGAATATCACTGATGCAATTTGATCATATAGAGACCTCCTTCCCGGTAAAGTTACTACTGAGAGTCGCTAGGCAATTTCCTTACCGTTATCTGTCGTGAGGGAAGTATTACAATTGAGGGAAGAGATTGAGTCGTTGTGGAGTTTTCTATAGATATGCCAGAACAAGAAGACCGTCGTGTGTCAGTTCTGAATACCAGCTAATGTGGACGGACAAGCGGCTGTCGTCACCACCAAGTCAACTCTGTATGGACACAAGCTTTATGGGAACGGTCTTCCTTGTAAATTGTATTTCATTAGGAATCAAAATTAGTTGCTAATATGTTGTCCAGGCCACTTTTGGACAAAGATAATTATGTTTTTACTTAGAGTCCTCTCTGACGAGCGCCACGCGCCAGTAATCCATGACTACCTATGCCTTCCAATTCTCAAGTGCATTCCACACGAGATAGATGGTATGTTCTTTGTTCTTTGCCGCCTTCTGGACCTTCTGGCGGTGATCAGCCTTCCTATCAGGAAACTCCTGAGCAGGTATATGGCAGCCCACTATCGTGCGATCTCGGTTTTATGCGATTCCTTCAGGAGATATTCTCGATAATGACCAAATTCCACTTTTGTATAAATATTCTATGGCAGCAAATGTTCCAGTAGTATATAACGCGAGGCCGGCGTTAGACAAAGAAACGGTAAATCTTCAAGGATTTCACCTCCAGAGATATGCAGAGGCTCCGGCCTGTCCTGGATCAGGCGGAGTTATGCTAAACCACTACAGCAGTCAGCACATTGACAACCACTATAACAATACACTTCGCTGTGTTTAGCCAACTAGATAAACGCGAAACTACATTGTGTAGTAGCGCAGTTGTTCTAAGCCCGAAAGGACATCAAGTAGGCCTGAACACATCCTCGACGAAGCAGCAGTTAATGGGATCGGGCTTATAGGCGTGGACAGGAGATGTTTATTAAACAGCTTCGTGATTTAAGTACTGAAGTCTCTGTCGTGTACTCTCTTTGAAGTGTTAATACTGAATGAGATAAACTTTTTTTTTATTTTTTCTCCGCAAACTGCGATAGGGATTCGTCCCATCGTCCAACATCAAATATGTGTCAAAGTGTCCGAACGTATACTATAGAAAAGTTAATAATGAAACATGTGTTAATTGGCTGAATGTTATCCATCCGATGTGACATCATGCTTCGTTCCGGAGTTTTCTTGGGCTTCCGTGATCCAACGGATACCCGCGGGCGAATCGTGTTTGCGATGCACCAAGCCGATCTCGAGAAGAGCTCGCAATCTGAAGTATCATTTAGCCTATTGTTAATATCGTTTTGTGATTGAAAGCTCTTTAGATCAATATCCGCCGATTCAGTCAGCAGCGAAAGAATGAAATATTGCCTCCGAGTCGAGACGATAGACATTTTTTCGGTAGATCGGCTTACTCAAGGCTAGGTAGACTTCTGAAAATACCGTTCTATAAAACTTTATTTATACATGGCACAGGATACGGAAGAATACCTTATTGCTTTATAACATGATAAATATCATTCCACTTTGCGAACGAATTAATATGTCACGCGCGTGTCCTAAAGCGAAATGGAAATTTTGAAACAATATGCTATTATGCAGTGAATATATACGGCGGCTACTGACTGCATGATACGATCTCTGGCACCAGCTACGGAGCCTTATCTCTGATTCTGCTAAACATGGAGCTAGGGGCCGCATGAACGCAGTATAATGCAATAACTTCTCGGTGGTTATGCAGATTGACTGTTAATCCCCGGGGCCCGCCCTCTATTTATTCGAGCGATATGCTAGAGGTGGAAAGAATTGAAGACGTCTGGCGACTGTATGACTTCACAGGAAAGCTCCCCTCGGCACCTCACATTCAGACCCGAGAATACGGTGGATTCTTGGACGTAGCCTTAACATCTTATCCGCGCTTTTATTGCAGATGTTTATGTGGAGATTATGAAGTATACACACGGCCCCTAGCATCGGCTTAAGCAGGATTAGATACGCCAGCTCGGGAGCGGTGATGACAGATCAGCTCAAACTAATAACTCATCTGATGTTATTAGATGAGCGTCGTGGACGTCTGATGAAGTAAACGCCACAACATGGGGTAAACCTGGTGAACGCAAAAATACCCAGTAAACCTAACCTGTAATGCCCGACGTCGAACGGTTTAAATTTCTCACAAAAGCAATAAACCTACATGTATTTGTCGAATGACATGTACAGAGAGGCGGGCCTCGGGGACTAACAGTCCACCAGCAGATGAGTTACGTATTATAGCTGATCTGTCATCACAGTTAACGTATCTCATCTCGCTCAAGCCTATGCTAGGGGCCATGTGTTACTTCATTGTTTCCACATGAACATCCACAATAAAAGCGCGGCTGAGATATCAAGGTTAGGTCTTAAAATCTTTCGTATTCTAGTCTGAATGTGAGATACTGAGGGTGACTTTCCTATCGTTAACGATTAATTAACAGACGTAAACTTTTTCCACCACTTCCACATCCCACATTATGAACAGTATCAATCTAATCGTGACTGAGATACACCATACACTAGAAACAGACTCTGAAGCACTGGTCACACGGCTTTGACGACAGACACAGAGAAATCGTTGCCACATGAACAGGTACAATAAAAGCGTACCTGAGATACAACACATATCACGAATCGTTAGATTCTTGGTATGTGCTTTAGAATAGGTTAACCAGAAGACTATACTGTGAAGTCATGTGGCTCTGTCAGTATGTCGGCACCTCTTCCCACTTCCATTATATGTGTTGTAATTCTTATGTTGGGGTAACTCTCTGGCTAATTGAGACTTTGATCGACTTCTGCTAAATGGATAGGTATGGACATAGCCTCTTCAATATCGAATTTAGTGCGATAATGAACCAGTTGACGACGTGCTATGGACATCATAGAATGCACATTGCCTGAAATTTGTCCATGTAATGGAATTTACGAATATGCCAGGGAATCGGGATGACATCGAGCACTTTTGAATTTGTTCATTCCCCCGACGATCGTATAACGTCGTGCATTCCGAAAGCATGCTAAACCATTGGATACAACACAATGTTACGGAGGACGAATTCCTGGCATGACATATTTGCTGAAGACAACTTTGACCTTTGAAAGACGAAACATTGTGTCTCTGCTATTTGGCTGTGGACTGGTGAATTCCAATGACAAAAACCCTTGCTCTTTCCAAGAAACATCTAAATGTACTATTCTGGACTCGGTAAATGTACAGTTTAATACTGGCAGAAATCCATGCTGTACCAAACCTCTCACAGAGCGATGGCCATGTCCAGCAGGCTACACATAACATCATTGATGAGATCATTTGTACTATGAAGACATTGCATTTGCTGTGTTATCTTTGTTCCCTACATATATGAAAATAGTAAGCGTCAGATCCGCCATTCAATATTCAGCCGTCGTCCATAAAATAATTTCCGCGCCAATAATCGAAAGACCTATTTCGGGAGAGAGAGAGAGAGAGAGAGAGAGAGAGAGAGAGAGATAGATAGAGAGAATTAAGGTTTAACGTCGCGTTCAGCAATATTTCAGCCATATAGCGACGATCAAACCAAATTCTAAGTATTCAAGTTAATAACTCAGTAAACTAATGCATTAAAAACATGTAAATACATACAACAAACCGATCTCTCTCAAGTAATCTAAAACACAATCTACTTTTACTCGACCAAAAAGATCTTCCAGAGTAGCTGCTCGATAAAAGTTGTATCTTACAATCTTAAAATCTATACAGTCGATAAGAATATGTTCCACCATGAGATCTTCGTGGCATGGAATACACCTTGGGACTGGTTCTTTTTCAGCAAATGCTCGTGAGGTAATCGTGTATTACAACACATATAAGGGAAGTGGGAAGAGGTACCGACATACTGACAGAGTCACATGACTTCACAGTATAGTCTTCCGGTTAACCTATGGCCGATTCTACATCGTCGTAGTACAGTTAGCACTAGTTCCAAATATGTATGAAATAAAAATAAAAGTGAGAAGTCCCCGCCGTGGGTGTGTAGTTTCCATATTCCACTCAATTTCTTGTCTTAAGGAAACAGATGTTCAGTTTCAATTTTTGATGGCTGTACCGCAGTGGTGATCGACTGACGCCGCTTGTCCTTGACCCAAACACTGTCTCTTCTTTTTTATCTTCTTATATTTCCTATTAG
This sequence comes from Hanleya hanleyi, assembly GCA_036873755.1. Taxonomy (NCBI): domain Eukaryota; kingdom Metazoa; phylum Mollusca; class Polyplacophora; order Lepidopleurida; family Hanleyidae; genus Hanleya; species Hanleya hanleyi. Next base: position 33,580 of record JAVTVY010032192.1, read on the forward strand.
ACTCCTATTCATGAAATGATCGATACATGTCAACTGGCGGTTCACAGTATATCATTGTTAGCCCGTAAATTAATCAGAATGACACATTTCCTTCCAGAGCATAGTTTAGCAATTACAATTTCAGTACAAAATTCAAACTCATTTGTGTTATAATGGAATACATCTCTTGAGCAAATGCAACAGAACAAAAGGCTCGTGGATGGTCAACTCGTACGTGTGTTGCTTAAGCTCTTGAATGTATTGCACGTGCGCACTCAGTATGAGATTTTGGTTTTCCAAGTCAAAGTGGTCATCAGCAAAAAAGACATGACAGAGTATATCAGAAATTACACCTTGTGTACAATTATTTGCATGTTTTCTATTTAAAGGGCCATTTCGCAATACACCTTCTACTGACGTGGGAAATTTCAAACAATTTCTTTGCTTAATAATGGCCAACTCTCTGGCACTTGTGATAATAGTATTATTTTGTCTAATGGATGCGTATCCATCATACGAATATTCCTTCCTAACTATTTTGGACTTTTTCTTCTAAGTCCGTTTAAGTAAAAAAAAACTTTTTCCAGATCACCGCCAAGACCTCCAGCCTTAAATAAAATGGTGGTAAGCAACGAGGAAAAACCAGTAAACCGGTTTCGCCCTACCTAAACGAAGATACATGTATGTCCGTCTTAGGCGGACACATTTTCAGGTCGAAAGGCTTAGTCTCAATAGATTCTTGGTATGTGCTTTAGAATAGGTTAACCGGAAGACTATACTGTGAAGTCATGTGGCTCTGCCAGTATGTCGGCACCTCTTCCCACTTCCCTTATATGTGTTGTAATTTTATAATAGACAAAGCACATACTTCGACATCGAACCGACCATGTCCATACCTGTCCGAAACCAAGCTCTACCAGGCACGAGTTACGTTCTGCTCAAGCGATTCCAGGGTCTCGCGGACTGTACCGGGGTTGACCGCAGGTCATCCGTGGTCACGGTAAACGAATATGGCGACCATCTAAATGAACGAATTGATATCAGCCGCAAATCGCTAATATATCTTTCCGCAACATACCGCTTCTCTCTTGCAGGGAAATCTTTTGTGTTTATATAGTTATATTTATTTGCTATGCTTTCTTGAATTGCGGTACTAACAGTGACGTGGGAAAAAGTTCTTTTGACTTGGAGATATCACACCTGTACTTAACATTAACACTCTAGAACATCATAGAAAGTACCTCCATGTACCAATACGAACAAATATAATATTTAGTGAGGAAATAAATGTTCCAGGAATCATTGGTCCTTTTCATATGGTTCTCTATTACAACACATATAAGGGAAGTGGGAAGAGGTGCCGACATACTGACAGAGCCACATGACTTCACAGTAGAGTCTTCTGGTTAATCTATTCTAAAGCACATACCAGACTCTAACGATTCGTGATATGTGTTGTATCTCCGGTACGCTTTTATCGTACCTGTCCATGTGGCAACTTGGATGACATGACCACACGGCCCCTAGCACCAGCATAAGCGGTATTAGATACAAATCTAGAGAGCTATGATGGAAATGCTCCGACAACTCGTATATTGGTAATTGGTGAGCTGTTTCGCTGTGACAACTCGTACACTGGAGATTGGTGAGCTGTATCGTCGTCAGATGAAATGACTCTCTTCAGGAATTTTTGTCTTACCTGAGTTGAAATCGACATTTATTCCAACGGGACATTCTATCCTTCTATAACGGTGTGAAGGCGCAGAATGTCCGTTGGCTAAGATCGAGTCCGGTGCCTATCTAGGACATTTTTCAACATTGAAGATGAATGTCCGTCCATAGTTTCTATAGAAAAGGAGCACTTCTAGCCATGGCATTCTTAGACATCACACGGGGTTTGTTGTGATTTTTAACAATCTAGTAAGTCTTATACACGTTGATGAAATTTTAACCCATACTTTAACACCCTACTGAATCGACAAGTATGATTATAGGTGAATGCACCAGTCCGTTTGTCATGCGACCATGAACTGTAGATTGGATCACTTCACATTGAAGCCGCATAACAGCTGCAATGTTATAATGAGGCAACATATGATTATATATCAGATATGTCGACAGTCCATGGTAGCTACCATTTGTCTTGGCAACAGTCCATTTGGCGAATCATTGGATCAGACGATGTGCTCTCAGTGCATCATTCACAAGTGCATGTTGACCTACCATGGACTGTCGATCGGTCCGATGATGATACCATGGACTGTCGTAATATCAGACAGACAGAGAATAAACTATTAATGGTTCATATTCCTCTTAAACACACACAAGTGGAAGGAATCGAGAGATGAATGAGTCAATGATACATGAGGCAGGTAGTAAGTTCCCACGTGTTCATTTTGTGCTCATTTCCTCACACTATAATTCGATGCTAATACCTACCATGGACTGTCTACCAACACCTAAAAACACCTCTCGCCGCAAAAATGTTTAAAATTTTCGTTAACTTGAAATAGTAATAACCCTACATTTGGTGACAATATAGTACGATATCTCTCCTTCAAAAAATGACTGGACACCATTAACCATACCTGTCATCGATATGCTGAAAATCGTTCATTTTCGGCTGTGGTCACTGTCGTCTGGTCAGACACACGCCCACGCTTGAAAGCACCGAAAAACCTACCATTGACTGTGATTTGACACGTGACCGGCGGTTTTCACCTATAATCATACTTGTCGATTCAGTAGGGTGTTTAAAGTGCGAATGTTATTTTTCTCAGCTGAAAAGAGAATATGTTTGTTTCTGTCAATTTATCTTCTGTGATACGAGTGATCCTAAATACTGGGAACTATTTATCCAATAATGGAGATGAGTACCATATGTTAGCTGTTTCAGACGCTTAATGAATTAATAAACTCCGCGTCTATATCCAAACGATCGACAACCATGCGATGCCAAGGAGCATGAAATATGCATTTAATAGGGCATGCGCCTGATCTAGCTGTAGAATGCCGGGTTATAGCACGTAACTCCAGCACCAGTCCAATAGATTTGTCCCTAAGCTGATGATCATGATCTCTGATCTATCTTATTGCGAGTTAATCGTCGTATCCAACATTTATTGCGTATGCAGTTAAAATATCCCATTTTTGAGGATTAATGGTCACGATTGACAACTTTGATTTCTCCGTGAGTGTTATTCGCTGTCAGAAGAACGATAAAATTAATCTAATTGAGTGAGCAGGAGTTACAAGTCTCGTTCCTCTCCCTCTGGACAGGTTCCGGTGCTAAGTTATGAAGACCCTAATTTTTTACTTTTTTCATGAGTTCGCATACTGCATAGAATATATTTTCGAAGTAGTATTTGCATATTTGTGTACACAGAATGAACCCACCGGATCCTGTCCAGAAAGTGATATATTATGGGGGATTTCTGCTGGGCAAATGCTGGAAATGTCTAACTTTATGCCTTAACTTTAACCATTTTGTATCATACACTGAAGAGTAAACCATAGTCCAGGTACACAGTGACCAATATAAGAACAATCAGTTGAGGCGTTTATTCCATCAGACGGCCACGATGCTCATCCATTAACATCAGATGAGTTCTTTGAGCTGAACTGTCATCACATCTCCCGAGCTAGCATATCTAATTCTTCTTAAGTCGGTGCTAGTGGCCGTGTGGATACTTCAAAGTCTCCACATGAACACCTGCAATAAAAGCACGACTGAGACACTAAGGCTACGAGTGAGTGAGTAGTAGGGTTTAACGTCGTTTTCAACCTTGTTTCATTCATATCACGACGGAACCTACATGTGCCAGAACACGAGAGTGCTCACATTTTCTATTAACCTGGACACTGATCAGCCCAGCCAGTACAGCACCCGGTCACCCATACAAGTATTGACCGAGAACGTTGCTTCCGAAAAATCCACCGTATTCTCTGGTCTGCATATTAGGTGCTGAGGGATGCTTTCCTGTAAAGTAATATGATTTACTTTTTATCGCCAGACGTCGTAAATTTCCCCCACCTCTTGTATATCGCTCCAATTTGATGGTAAGCGTCAGATCCGATATTCAGTTTTCATCGGTCATCCAAATTTGAGAGGATGAATATCGATTCCTAGCTCTTGGACCATGCCACATACTGGATAAAATCAGGTAATCAACCAGGTAATCTTTACCAAAACTCATAATTCAGGCGTCGTCCATTAAAGAATAGCAGCGTCCATAATCTAAAGACCTTTTCCATGTTCCATATAACAGCATTAGCACCAAATTCAAAAAGACCATCATAGTATACATAAACATAGACTAGTTTCCTGCAAGAGAGATGCGGTTAACAGTTTTCAGTGATGCAGGTAAGACATCACGAAGTTCCAAAAATATCAAGTCCGTATCGCTTATCAGTATTCTTAATCCATATGATATTCGTTGTAAAGTCGTCACGTTTTGATTGTGACTGTTCATGTGAACATCATGAGGATCTTGAAGTACATGGGTTCAAACGGCCCCTGGCCCCGGGTTAAGCGGAATTAGATAAGTTACGAAACACTCGAAATGGTGGCCAGGAAATGTTCGTTATACATAGGAAGACAGTATTAGTTTAAGGTTGTTAGTGGATCGCATTTTCGTGTCGTATTAATGAAACTTTCATAACTGTATAACTTATAGAAAAAATGATGGACAAATATATATTGATATGAAAATTAAGCTGTTAAACCCCGCAAATGGGTAATTAATGTAGGTGTGAACATGGGTTATCGAGGTGGATTTTGAATGTCAAAATGGTTTCAAAATGCAATGATCTTTGAACCCCAAAACATAAAAAATAAAACCGCGTGATAAGCTAACCTTGCTAATTGATAAGACTACCACCCATATAATGAAGAAAGTCGTATTACACGCACTACTCAGTGGTTTTCGCTCGTTTCTCTGTTCGAAATATATCCAGGATTAACAGATTGTCCATTTTTCTATTTGGCGTAAAGGTATATGTAATTTGAACAAAACCACTTTACATATCTAAAAGTAAAACAAGGTGTCTCAGATTTCTTTATCTTGCCTCTGATTATAAAAGCTCTCAGCTGATGTTCGGATTAACTCTGGCTTATGTAATAATCTAACGTGGAACTCTGATGAAGTTATTTGTAGGGCGAAATTGGGGAAATAACGCATATATTTTTGATTCAAATAGTATATCATGATAATCTGAAAGATTTGGAAGAATACTTTAGAAGTTATCTAGAAAATAGGAAGACTAAGTTTTGACAAATAGCCGATATTAAATACAGCCCATCATATAGTTCTAGAGCATGAAAAGCACTTGAATGAAGTTTTGAGAAGGTTTATCTTGATTTGTGTTTTTTGTTTTTTGAAAATTAAGAGCGGTGGAAAACTGGCACCTTTGTCTATTTTTTAAGGTCTTGTAGATTTAAAGAGAAAACTTCGCTTCCGTCGCTAGTGCAATAATCTTGCAAAGTATATTAAAACATTGAAAAGCTTATATATTCAGGTTTAATTGAACAGCGTAAAATTTTCAGAGTTTTTAAAATTGCTATTCTTGAAAAAAAATATTGTAATCTATGATAACTTTTGTTCATCAGATCGAATCGTGAAATAATGAAATAGAACAGAATTGAAAATATAACTTTCAAAAACAGAACGATTTAAAAACATTAAAGGCACCTATTTTAAAAATGCAAAGAATATAAGAAGTTTCACTTATCTTGGTGCTTATGGTAATCCTGGTCATTTTAAATAGTTTTTCACCAGAAAGAAATGCTGATATTGAACATAATGAAACAAAAAAATTGAACAGCAATTTCTGGACAGGGAGAGACACGAGAACCTCAACTTGACAAAAATAGAAATGGGCTTATCTGTGTCAGGAAGCTAACAATGAAGTTATGAATCGGTAGGAACAGTAACTACAAAACACACCGAAGAAAGGAGAACTCACACACACGGATATAATGGCGTTGAAAATCTCGACAAACGTACGAGCCCAGGACGAGATGGCTTTACCGCAGAGTTTATAACTTCGTTTGGATTGATTTGGATAAAATTCTGGTATAATAAATTAGAATATACCATGAACCTTATCACTTGTATACTGAAAAAAAGGGAAGCCAATCTTTTCAAAAGGTTGGTGTCCAATATATCGTTGTTTAATTTTTCTTATAAAGTAATTTCTATAACTATAGCACACAGAATAAAACAGTATCTCCCATCTGTCATGAATACCGGTAGGTTTATCAGAGAAAATAGAAAATTATATTACAATATTATGCACTACACTGAAACATAAAATTACAGGAATGCTCCTTATGATAGATTTTGAAAAGCTTTTGGACAGTGGGGATTGAAATTTTATTATTACTGTCCTCAAATTTTTTCTCAAACTTTGGACCTTCGTGAGTTGATGTATTCTATAATACATCCTATCTCACCGTGTTCATAATCTAGGCTGAATTATTGAGTTGATATGTTGAAGCAAAATAAATCTAGATTGGCTCGAATAAAATAATACAGGTAACCAGTTTAACACAAATATATCAACGATGGTAGGAAGAAAAGATAAAGATAAATTTAAACACGTTGAAACTGACGAAGCTATTTCCAGACGATGGTTGACGCTGCTGAGACGGTTCTTCGTAGTAAAACATTATTAGCAAAGTAAGCCCCGCCTAATTAAGCCATAGAAAAAATTTAAAAGAACTGGTTTTCTTCGTTTGGAATTTTAGAAGTTAGAAAAAGTATAAAGAAAACTTTAGTATAGGAGGGTAGAGATGGAAGACGTATTCTGTTAAAAAGAAAGATATCAATGCCCAAGAGATGATGGGTTCGAGGATTGTAGAAATAAAACTACATTTTATAGGAGTGAATTGATTCTTGACGAAATTAAGAGCCCATTGCAACCCTGGGAATTTGGGTCAATTTTTTTTTTAAAATACCGGTATACCCCAAATCTCGAATCCTTCCTACAGCGATGTGTTTAAAGCACAGAGTGCACTTTAGATCGTACATAAAGAAATCATATTCAAATCCAAAAAGAGATAATCTTGCTAATGATCACTTTACCATAAACGGAGTGCTTTTTATATTTCAACCCTGGCTTCATATCGATATCAAATTCATTGATGATTTATTGAACGGAAATTTTCTGTGCCATACCAAATTTTCATTGAATGTTCCAAGCAAAACGATGTTTTAAAGTGTTATTTGTGCATCCAGTAAACTGCCCATCACAAAATCGTATTAGTGTTCCAATTTAAGAAATCGAGAGACAATCTGAAATGGAAGACAATTATTGCGGAAACATACACAGACTGAAATTAGCAAAGATCTAATCCAGGTAGAAACAAATGTAAACAATAACACTAATAAATAAACCCAAGTATCCGAATTATCTAGAAGTTCCAGATATTATGAAACACATGAAGACAAAAAGAGAATTGGATAAAATCCAAAACTTGGGTTGGAGTTAATCTGGGTACATGAAAGACGCAAATTTGTTATCGATTACATTAACACATATTAACAATATGGTTGTGAAATTCAAGATTTCAATGGTATACCCAAAGAAGGGATGCTAATCCTGTTAGCAAAAGTTGGAGGACAAGATCCAAATATGTATTACATGAATTGAACGCAACATAAGGGTGGTGGGAAAAGTTGCTGGCGTACTGACAATTACAAGCGTCTGGTCCGTCATTCATAATTCAGCCGTCGTCCATTAGAGAATATCCGCGTCCATAATCCAAAGATCTATTCCATATTCCATATAACAGTATTAGCTCCAAATTCAAAAAGACAACCATGATATACATAAACATAGGCTTGTTTCCTGCAAGAGAGAAGCGGTCAACAGTTTTCAATGATGCCGGCAAGACATCATGATGTTCCAAAAACATCAAATCCGTATCGCTGATCAGAATTCTTAGTCCATAATATTCGTTGTAAAGTCGTCATCTAAAGAATGATGTATCTTAGTCACGCTTTGATTGCGCCTGTTCATATGAGTACCGTGAGGATCTTGAAGTACATGGGTTCATACGGCCCCTAGCCTCGGGTTAAGCGGAATCAGACACAAGTTACGGAACGTAAAGCCATAGATCTTGCACGCTACGCTCGTATTTTGCTATCAGCATGCGATATGTATCGCCAAATTTGAGTGAAGGTGCTTGGTGGTAAAATCCAAAACTTGGGTTGGAGTTAATCTGGGTACATGAAAGACGCAAATTTGTTATCAATTACATTAACACATATTAACAATATGGTTGTGAAATTCAAGATTTCAATGGTATACCCAAAGAAGGGATGCTAATCCTGTTAGCAAAAGTTGGAGGACAAGATCCAAATATGTATTACATGAATTGAACGCAACATAAGGGTGGTGGGAAAAGTTGCTGGCGTACTGACAATTACAAGCGTCTGGTCCGTCATTCATAATTCAGCCGTCGTCCATTAGAGAATATCCGCGTCCATAATCCAAAGACCTATTCCATATTCCATATAACAGTATTAGCTCCAAATTCAAAAAGACAACCATAATATACATAAACATAGGCTTGTTTCCTGCAAGAGAGAAGCGGTCAACAGTTTTCAATGATGCCGGCAAGACATCATGATGTTCCAAAAACATCAAATCCGTATCGCTGATCAGAATTCTTAGTCCATAATATTCGTTGTAAAGTCGTCATCTAAAGAATGATGTATCTTAGTCACGCTTTGATTGCGCCTGTTCATATGAGTACCATGAGGATCTTGAAGTACATGGGTTCATACGGCCCCTAGCCCCGGGTTAAGCGGAATCAGACACAAGTTACGGAACGTAAAGCCATAGATCTTGCACGCTACGCTCGTACTTTGCTATCAGCATGCGATATGTATCGCCAAATTTGAGTGAAGGCGCTTGGTGGTGTAGCGATGTTTTATAAGTTTCTGCAACAATGTTTTCTGACGTTGATTAAAATCGTCACATTTAACACAGGATCTAGCAAATGCTACTAGGCGTGATATGTATACGCCATTTGCAGGCCCCACTGGAATATTACTGTCAAGAAAGAAATAGTTTACGATGTCGAAATTGTAATCATCTCTTTTGTCATACAGTCGACGAAAACCAATCTAACAGGTGATTAATGTACTGATCTATTTTCCCTGCACTTCCTTTACTAGAAGATGACTCGTATAATAGAGAAAGAGCATTAATAATATAACATGAATTGAAAAGTATGTATATAAGTGTGTATTCCTACATCTGTCTGCTATTTATACTTGCATGTTTGAAAAAAATTGCCAAAAATGCTACTGGGTTGTTTAATGTTTATGGGATGGATTAGAAGATATTTGTCTATCATTAAATCAAATAATTTTGATGATATACAATATCTTGCTTGCTTATGTACTGCACGATGTGGTATGAATTAAATGGGAAATTAATAGAACCTGTCAATTATAAAAAAATCTTTATCTACACATGGCGGTGTGACTAACGTCACATGACCTATGAAGTAGGATTTGATATGATTTAAGTGTGCACACGAGAGATCACTTGGGAGCCCTATGTGCTACCGTGAGAGAATTTATATAGCAGTGTCTAATTGACAGTGGGATACTATTAACTTTCCCAGATATCACCGCTGGTGCGTCATTAGCGTAGCAACTATTATCGCCCTCAGTTCATATTGCCCTGGACACTTACATGTATCAGCCCAGCAGTACAGCCGTATATCGTGATATGCCGTACCCGGGAACCTTCAAAAATCACAGTGAAACATACAGCCAACGGTTCCCGATGGGCATGACAGTGCACTCCCTGAGCCATCAATAAATAATACAAAAAATAATTATGAATCAAATTTTCATCAGAATTCGGTCAGTTCAGAACTTGCTCGTAACAATGCCCTAATGCACGTTCATGCCAAAAATCAAGGTTCTAATGTCAACGGTTCTCTTTATTTTGCGGACGAAAGGATTCCGATGGACTGACTGACTGACTCACTGAATACCGGACAATTTGCAAATGGTAGGCTACTTCGTAGGAATATTTAACTTACAAATAACTGTGTTATTATTTACTATCGATACCCCACAGGCCAAGGGACAGTAAATAGCCACTTTATATCGCTAGATGGCGTTGAGGTCATTTACAGCCTGCGGGGCAAAATATACCGATCCCACTTCCTAATCATGTAAATGTTCCGCATTTCAGGCCTCGAAAATCAAGATAACTGTTATCTTGTTGGGTTTAATACTCAGTGGATGAATGATAGGGCTTCATTTATCGAACCTAATAAAACAATTCGCCGCAGACAAAGATATTTCTGGATTTTAAGAATTGCCAGGCCAGACTAGGGAACACGCATGTTGTACCGTTCTGAGGCTGGCGTCCCGGCACCTCTAAAAAAAAATTCTTTTGTTCGCAACAGATTTTCCTGTCATATTGAAAAAAATCACGCATATGACATTTCTGGATGTTGTACTAAATTCATTTTCGGAGATTTTTGGCGAATAAATAATTGCGAAAACGTTCCGTCTTCCATAAGTTTTGCTATGCCATCGATGTGTTCACCCCGCAGTTAATTTATCTCGTTCAGGAATCCGGTCGTGTTTTTATTGATCAAAATCGCCATAAATTTGATCAAAATTGAACACGGACAATGTTTTCTTACTGACTGTCGATCATGTCATATTTTCCACCATCAATAAAATATTGATGCTACAAAGGCACGCGTAAAATCGAACTATTACACCACAGCTGGACATTTGAGAAACTTCCACAATCAGTCGTCAGCATACGCATTGCCTGGCTCGAATCCAGGGCATTTCCCCATGGCGGACAGTTTCCCACTAGGATACTTTCCCTCCTGATATATATCCTTCTGGACATTTTCCCTTCTGGACATTTTCTTTGCCTTAGATATTTCCTGGGGAGATTTGTTTTAATTGACGATAATTACTAGTGAACAAAGATAGATATTGTTTAATTTCTTTGCTGGTGTAAGATATTGTGTAGTATTTGCTACATATAAATATGACAAAGTTGGCACGAACATAAGATCTAGTAGCACAACAAATAACATTGGAGGAGAGTACAGCACACTCAGTAATAATATTTTAAAACTAATAAATATACATTTACACTAAGGAAGCTTGCTCAGAAATGTTTAGAAATGTAATCAACAGTGGTTTCTCAAATTTGGCGATACATATCGCATGCTGATAAAAAAATACGAACGTAGCGTGCAAGATCTATGGTGCTACGTTTCGTAACTTTTGTCTAATTCCCCTTAACCTGGGACTAGGGGCCGTATGAACCCATGTACTTCAAGATCCTCGTGGTACTCATATGAACAGTCACAATCAAAGCGCAACTGAGATACATCATTCTTTAGATGACGAATTTACAACGAATATTATGGATTAAGAATACTGATCAGCGATACGGATTTGATATTTTTGGAACATCATGATGTCTTGCCGGCATCATTGAAAACTGTTGACCGCTTCTCTCTTGCAGGAAACAAGCCTATGTTTATGTATACTATGATTGTCTTTTTGAATTTGGTGCTAATACTGTTATATGGAATAGGTCTTTGGATTATGGACGCGGATATTCTCTAATGGACGACGGCTGAATTATGGATGACGGACTAGACGCTTGTAATTCAAGTACAATCGCCTAGTCCATCATTCAATATTCGGCCGTCGTCAAATAAAGATTTTCCGCGTCCGTAAATCCAAAGACCTAATTCATATAACAACATTAGGCTGATATGAGAATAGATATGGCTGCAGAAGACACAAGTTCGACTCATTGTCGTCACGTAAAAAATGACTGGTTGTAGTTACTCATCAGTGACTTCAAAGACTGATATGACAATAGGTAAAGCAACAGAACACAAAAGCTCAACTCACTGTCACGTAATTGTGAGTGTCTGTAATTACTCGTCAGTGACTTCATATACTGATAAAAGTATCATAAAACAATAGATAAAGCAATGGTGGAATGGTGAGTAATGAGCATCTGTTGACGGATTAGAGTCAAATTTTAATTCCAAGCTTTCACTGAAAGGAACCAAACATAAAAATAAATATTTTTTTACCTAATTGCACTTCCACACTTTCAATAATTAATGCCCTATATTGACAAAAATTAATTTTATTAAAATTCTAAAAGGTCTATAAATAAAGTCCTGTTGAAATACTTATTTTCATAATCTATTACGATATCATGATATTTTCATAAGCTATTACGATATCATGATATTCTCACATATATTCTCATATGAATATAATTTAGGGAAGGGAAGATCTCAAGAATGAAAAATGTCCTAGCGGGAAAATTTCCAGAATGGGAAGTGTCAGCGCTCCCCTGACTCAGGTTTGTCTAATACATATAGCAGTTACTGACAGTTAAAAAATATGCGAGAAAATCTTGATTAATATATCAAAATGTCACATCACCAGCTAATTTCAACGTTCTAGTATTTTTCTAATCCTTTGTGATGGCTTTATCTCTAGACTTGCAGGATAGTCGCCTCCCTAAGGATTTGCTAATATAATGATTCCGTTCAGTGCAGGCGATAACTGACTTAGCCTGTGGTTTACTCACTGTATGGACTTATTGTTGGCATGGAACTGTAAAGATGTTTCTCAGTATGCGTTCTAATCCGCCCGGTGGGAAATATGTAGTTCAAAGTAAAATGGTTTTGAAAAATAAAACTAAAATTACATCCCTTTCAACCTATTATCTGGCAACAATAGTTGTACTTGATATTTCCTCTCTTTCATGGAGATTAATTGCGTCTGTCTTTGGCTGACATTAACTCGTATGAATTATTCAACCGGTATTCAAATGGAATCCAGAGGAGCGTGTGCTACTATTTCTAGTTCCAAAACTAAACCCATTCGACTACCAGGTAAATTACAAGCGTCTGGTCCGTCATTCATAATTCAGCCGTCGTCCATTAAAGACTATCCGCGTCCATAATCCAAAGGCATATTCCATGTAACAGCATTAGCACCAAATTCAAAAAGACAATCATAGTATACATAAACATTTTTCCTGCAAGAAAGAAGCGGTCAACAGTTTTCAATGATGCTGGCAAGACATCCTGATGTTCCAAAAGTATCAAATCCGTATCGCTGATCAGTTTTCTCAATCCGTATGATATTCGTTGTAAACTCGTCATCTAGATAATGTTATATCTCAGTCACGCTTTGATTGTGACTGTTCATATGAGCACCATGAAGATCTTGAAGTACATATGTTCATACGGCCCCTAACCCCGGGTTAAGCGGAATTAGACACAAGTAACGAAATGTAACGCCATAGATCTTGCACGCTACGCTCGTATTTTGCTCTCAGCATGCGATATGTATCGCCAAATTTGAGAAACTTTAAATGGAGGCGCTTGGTGGTACAGCCCTGTTTTATATGTTTCTGCAGCAATGTTTTGTGACGTTGATTAAAATCGTCACATTTAACACAGGATCTAGCAAATGCTACTAGACGAGATATGTATACGCCATATGCAGGTCCCACTGGAATATTACGGTCCAGAAAAGGATAGTTTACGATGTCGAAATTGTAATCATCTCTTTTGTCATAAAGTCGACGAGAGAGAAGGCCAGCTTCATTTTTATAGAGATATAAAGTTCGACATTCACTGCCGAATCCAAAGCTTTTTCTCTCAGTATTAGAAGATTTTGGATCCACTAAAATGGAGACATGTCATATTCTCAGAATCACTGTCATGCCTCCAAGCAATTAAAAGTGGATCTTTAAGTCATCCTACCATCTTGAACAATCTGACTGTAGATTTGACCAACATATTGATACTGTGTTGGTTGCCAGGTCATGTTGGCATCAAAAGAAATACTGAGATTGGTGAAATGGTTAAGGCTGCCCTAAATAATGAGGTTGATCCTGCTCCGACATTTAGTAACAATTCCTTGGTCATTATACAATTAGTGCAAGTTATAGAGTGGGACACCACGATTTATCAGCTCGAGACAAGTGATGTACAACGAGCGCGCAGCGCGAGTTGTACATCACTTGTCGAGATGAACATATGATGAACTTGTCGAGATGAACACCAAGATGAACATATGTTCATACGGCCCCTAACCCCGGGTTAAGCGGAATTAGACCCAAGTTACGAAATGTAACGCCACAGATCTTGCACGCTACGCTCGTATTTTGCTCTCAGCATGCGATATGTATCGTCAAATTTGAGAAACTTTGAGTCGAGGCGCTTGGTGGTACAGCCCTGTTTTATATGTTTCTGCAACAATGTTTTGTGACGTTGATTAAAATAGTGACATTTAACACAGGATCTAGCAAATGCTACTAGGCGAGATATGTATACGCCATATGCAGGTCCCGCTGGAATATTACGGTCCAGAAAGTGATAGTTCACGATGTCGAAATTGTAATCATCTCTTCTGTCATAAAGTCAACGAGAGAGAAGGCCCGCTTCATTTTTATAGAGATATAAAGTTCGATATTCACTGGCGAATCCAGAGCTTTTTCCCTCAGTTTTAGAAGGTTTTGGATCCACTAAAATGGAGACTTATGTCATATTCTCAGTCACAGTCATGCCTCCAAGCAATTAAAAGTGGATCTTTAAGTCATCCTACCATCTTGAACATTCTACAGTTATCTGACTGTAGATTTGACCAAAATATTGATACTGTGTTGGTTGCCAGATCATGTTGGCATCAAAAGAAATACTGAGATTGGTGAAATGGTTAAGGCTGCCCTAAATAATGAGGTTGATCCTGCTCCGACATACAGTAACAAGTGGGACACCACGATTTGTCAGCTCGAGACAAGTGATGTACAACGAGCGCGCAGCGCGAGTTGTACATCACTTGTCGAGATGAACATATGATGAACTTGTCGAGATGAACACCAAGATGAACATATGTTCATACGGCCCCTAACCCCGGGTTAAGCGGAAATAGACACAAGTTACGAAATGTAACGCCATAGATCCTGCACGCTACGCTCGTATTTTGCTCTCAGCATGCGATATGTATGGTCAAATTTGAGAAACTTTGAGTGGAGGCGCTTGGTGGTACAGCCCTGTTTTATATGTTTCTGCAACAATGTTTTGTGACGTTGATTAAAATAGTGACATTTAACACAGGATCTAGCAAATGCTACTAGGCGAGATATGTATACGCCATATGCAGGTCCCGCTGGAATATTACGATCCAGAAAGGGATAGTTCACGATGTCGAAATTGTAATCATCTCTTCTGTCATAAAGTCAACGAGAGAGAAGGCCCGCTTCATTTTCATAGAGATATAAAGTTCGATATTCACTGCCGAATCCAGAGCTTTTTCTCTCAGTTTTAGAAGGTTTCGGATCCACTAAAATGGAGACCTATGTCATATTCTCAGTCACAGTCATGCCTCCAAGCAATTAAAAGTGGATCTTTAAGTCATCCTACCATCTCGAACATTCTACAGTTATATGACTGTAGATTTGACAAAGATATTGATACTGTGTTGGTTGCTAGATCATGTTGGCATCAAAAGAAATACTGAGATTGGTGAAATGGTTAAGGCTGCCCTAAATAATGAGGTTGACCCTGCGACATTCAGTAACAATTCTTTGGTCATTATACAATTAGTGCAAGTTATAGAGTGGGACACTGAGATACTGAGGCTACGTCCGAGAATCCACCGTATTATTGGGTCTGAATGTTAGGTGTCAAAGAATACTTTCCTGTAGAGACATAGGGTTGCTTTTTGTCACCAGACGTCGTAAATTTTGCTCACCTATTGTATATCGCTCCAATCATACCTAATCCCTCCCACGCTCATGTGAAAATACTGCAAAAGTTATTCGGTCGGATACACATTGAATCGCGTGTGTGTGGGTTTTACTCTATACGACATAGCTACGTCGTAAGGGTCATATTCCGCTATTGCGGGCAGGGTTAAATGGATTGAACCTGTTGTACAAAACATGCGCTGAGGCAAGTTTGATCACTGACTACCGGTCTTTAGCCAAATGGATTTCTAATTCGGTCTCTCGATTATGTTGTATCTCTCTCAAGCTATGGCTGTAATGAATCCGAATATTGATCAGCGATACCAATTCTATATTTGGAGCATCATGATATCTTGCAGGCATCATTGGAAACTTTTGTGCTGTCAAACGAAATAGGTATTTCGGGTAGTGAGTCGAAAATTAATTTATGGACGACGGCTGAATATTGATTTCGGATCTGACGCTTGCTAGTGGTGTAACTAGCGCTGCAACATGGTCCAGCTTACACCCATATCGCTGATGGCATGGCGAAAAACGAACAAATGAACAATGTGTGCCCTTCTGTGGCATACATCGCTTCCAGTCACTAACATGTCGATGGTTGGGCTCTGATAGGTAACCCCACCCGTCCCCTATTAGTCCGAAAAATGACTGCAGCCAGGTCGTGCCAATGCCTATTATAAATCCCAGAATGAGAGCATTTTAGTCCGTAGATTGATTGATGCACTATACAATATCTCATTGATGTAGACTCAGAATCATATCAAACTCTACACCTATTGTTTGACAGCACAATATTCTCAAATTGTCCATTGTAGGGCCGGAGCATCACCGAGGTCCTTCTCATGATCTTCTATCATTAGCATGGTCGGTGAGAATGAATAATGCAGCTAGAAAATCCATTTTATTAGCGAAGCTATCAGTATTATCTTAAAAGGTCGATGTACTCTGAGCATTATGCCTATAATCAACAAGATAGTGCCACGGCACTGTAGCGCTCATCTGGCTATAACTGGAGAAAGTGGCTGCGAGAAATTTTTACTGAAGAACTGCAATAGATGAGTTTCTAACTTGCGTTGTCTCCCCTGAACAAAATGGCAACATAGTCGATTTCACAGGAGGTCAAGCTGTAAATTCATGATTGTAATTGGAGGTTATGGAATAAAGGCAATTATACCAAAATATAATGTGTGATTGTCAGTAAGCTGTATAAGCAATAACCAGAACCAATTTTTATTATGTGATTGCAGTCGTTCGTCCGTCTGTCCACTTCGTATCCGGACAGTACATTGGACAGTTTTAACCTACGATTCCAATATTTTGTGGGTATATGCACCAGGGGGAGACATGTCGAGTACGAAATATGTGCGACTGGGTTGTTACGATGCCAATGAGATGTAACAGGACATTTTTCCAATGAAAGTAATCTCTGGTGAGGTATGGCCTAACCAAGACATACCCCATCTGTCTGCGAAGATGTAAAAGATAGTGCCACGGCACTGTAGGTCATCTGTCTGTAACTGGAGAAAGTAGCTGTGAGAAATTTTTACTAAAGAACTGCAATAGAAAGAGTTTCTAACTTGTGTTGTCCCCCCTGAACACTATAAAATGATCCATGCAGTTATTTCCTGAGATTTTATGATAAAGTTTCATGGGAAATTCAAGATGCGGCAATATTGGATTTTCGAAATGAACCAAAAAAAGGTATCTTGCACAACTGGATCACAAGGGGAACCTGTGTATCAACATCCATGCAGTAATATCCTAACAATTCACGATAACAAAATTTCATGGGGAAATCCAAGATGGCCACCTGGTGGCCATATTGAATTTTTCAATCAGACCATATATGGTATCCTGCACAGCTAGACCCCAAGGGCAACCTCTGTACCAAATTTGAGAAAGATCCATGCAGTAGTTCCTGAGAAATCACGATAACAATGTTTCATATGGAAATCCAAGATGGCCGCCTGGTGGCCATATTGGATTTTTCAATCAGACTACAAATTGTATCTTGCGCAACTAGACCCCAAGGGGAACCTCTAGATCTGTACCAAATTTGAGAATGATCCATGCAGTAGTTCCTGAGAAATCGCGATAATGTTTCATCTGGAAATCCAAGATGGCCGCCTGGTGGTCATATTGGATTTTTCAATCAGACCGCAAATTGTATCTTGCGCAACTAGACCCCAAGGGGAACCTGCGTATCAAATTTGAGAAAGATCCATGCGGTTCTTCCTGATAAATCACGATAACGAAGTTTCATAGGGAAATCCAAGATGGCCGCCTGGTGGCCATATTGGATGTTCGAATCAGAGCAGAAAAGGTATCTTGCACAACTAGACCCCCAAGAGGAACCTGTGTACCAAATTTGAGAAAGATCCATGCAGTAGTTAACGAAAAATAATGATGACAAGATTTCACTGGCAAATTCAAGATGGCCGCCTTGTGGCCATATTGGATTTTTCAATCAGACCACAAATTGTGTCTTGCACAACTAGACCCCAAGGGGATCCTCTGTACCAAATTTGAGAAAGACCCATGCAGTACTTCCTGAGAAATAGAGATAACAATGTTTCCTCTCGAAATCCAAGATGGCCGCCTGGTGGCCATATTGGATTTCTGAATCAGACCACAAAAGTATCTTGCACAACTAGACACTAAGGGGAACCTGTGTATCAAATTTGAGAAAGATCCATGCAGTACTTCCTCATAAATCACGATAACGAAGTTTCATAGGGAAATCCAAGATGGCTGCCTGGTGGCCATATTGGATGTTCGAATCAGAGCAGAAAAGGTATCTTGCACAACTAGACCCCAAGGGGAACCTGTGTACCAAATTTGAGGAAGATCCACAAAGTAGTTCCTGAGAAATTGCAATAACAATGTTTCATGGGGAAATCCAAGATGGCCGCCTGGTGGCCATATTGGATTTGTGAATCAGACCACAACAGGTATCTTGCACAACTAGACCCCAAGGGGAACCTGTGTACCAAATTTGAGAAAGATCTATGCAGTAGTTCCTGAGAAATCGCGATAACAATGTTTCAATGGCAAATTCAAGATGGCCGCCATGGCGGCCATATTTAAAATCGTATCGACACGGCATGAACAAATTCTGGTGTACTCATTGGGGGGAACATGCATGCCAAGTTTCAGCTTAATCGGCCAAGCGGTTTCAGAGAAGAAGATGTTTACGCACAACGGACGACGGACGACGGACGACGCACAGTCAGGCCATGACATAAGCCCATCGGGCCTTCGGCCCAGATGAGCTAATAAATAGGAAGGACACGGACGCCAAATGAGAATTTTCCATGTGTATAATCTGCCGATGCCTGCACTGCGCTTCCCCGTTCACACTTCGAATTGCCCTTGATACACCAGACTCTTTGGCTCTGTTCAAAGAATGTATAAATAGTCACGAAACCCCAATGACCACGAATCCATTTGAATTTCAAAATGTTCGATATAAGTGGGTTGGTCGTCCTTTTTACCTGGCCAACTCTACCGACGATGACGTAACTACTGAGTGAATACGTCACCCAACACACAGTTCGTTCTGGCTTATAGATAAAAGTTACATATCGGACTGGAATGCTTTACGGGGTCTGATTCTATTGAGGCTAATTCGAAGTGGGAATGGAGAATTCGACTTGTATATGAAGATGGAAGACTGCTGCTGATCTGGTCGTGTCGCTAGTTTGGAAGCGAATCTGAAAACACATATCGTACATAAAAGAAGGGATACTCCCAGTACTCGATGTTTCTAATACTGCGATTTTATTTTGCATTCCTACGCTCTACGGACCCATCTTTGTCGCCATTTTATATTCTCTGGTGACTCGTCATAAGATTATGATAATATGCCCCCCCCCCCTCCCCAACTTTAACCCGAATTGTTACGTATCGGTATTATGAAAAAAGTACACTCGACCTGTAGTTTCCTTCTACTCAAATAACGAACGCCTAAGGAATGTAAAGAGTATCTTTGTCAATGGGACGTTTGAAAAATAGGACCAGAATCTGAACCGGATTAGGCGTAAGCCAATGACAGACGAAATGGGACATTTCAACAAAAGAACATGTTATATGGATTAGATTTGAAGCATGACTTGAATTACCGTATTGAGCTCTTACCATCAAGTGAATATATTCTGTGAACAGATAGACAAACTCGCCGAAAAACTATGGATCAGACCATTACGTCGATCTAGATAGATTTGTGATTCACGGCACCTAATCAGTTTATGCTAAATTAAATTGCAATAAATTTGAAGTCGCTAAAAACGAGCATTTAGGTAAATAATATTTTGTTCATGTCAGTATAACTGTACCGATAGAACTAAAATGAAGCGGTGTGTGAATATTTAGCCTTCAAATATCCTTGCTAAAAAAACTAAAATATCCATCAAAATATTTGAACTTTCAGATTCTTACGATATACATTTCAAACAAAACAGACTCGCCTCATATTTGAATTCGTCTTGAAAATGATTTTTTGCCAGTTCAACGTTCAATAATTCGAAAAATATGAAATAAATGCGACCCGTTCTGCTAAAAGGATGGATACATTTGAAAAGGGTGCAAACGTAGGGAAAATGAAGCACGCTTATTCATATGCACAAGAAGGCAGGTAACTAAATATTAGATCAGTATTCGACTTGAACCAGGAATGGCGGTTTACAACAGGTTCCATGGGCAAATTTCATGACTTTTCGCTCAACAGCATAGGAGTTTTTAGAATGCCAATCTAAAAAATATGTTAAAGAATTCAACGGAGAAACCGAGCAAAAATTACCGAGGAGCGATTTTATTTATTTTATGATCTGTAATTTCTTAACTAAGTTAAATGAGGGCCAAGATGATCATAGCTCACATTCAACATGCACGTACATGTATTTAGACAGAGAGACCTAGATTTAGATATAGACAGAATTAGATTTGACGTCGCGTTCAGCAATATTTCAGCCACATAGCGAAGATCAAATAACACGTCGTCAACAAGATACCAAGTTAAATGACTTATACCCAGTTTAAATCTAAATCTAATTTTCAATATTATCTATTAAAAAGGAAATTAGAGGAACTTTTATTAGAGGAAAGTTGATTAGTTGATTCATCACCGTGTGGTGTATGTAGACAAACATGCGTTGCTCAACTGCAGTGCTCGTAGACTAATTCAGTTTTGAGTGGTTATCTCCAGACGCCTTAATTCATTTTGAAAGCTTAATTTTGGTATAGGGACATATTTGTTATCATTATTTTCTCACCATCTTATAGAGAATTGTAGAATTTGTCTGTTATGCGATTTTTCTTTTTTAAGTTTGTAAGCTTGTTAGGATCCTGGAATAAAGCATGAAGTAGCTATAGAAATCCATTGGGAAGTCAGACATGGCATTCTCATGTAATCAGATTGTACACCTCCTACTGTCAGATATACCCTCTGATTGAACTGTGGTTGAAACCGTGGACATGGCTTTCGGCCAATCAGGATCGTCTGTTTGTACATGGACAGGAGATGCCAGAGCTGAAGAAACTCAAATAGTTGACTAGAATGAAAGTAACTCCGAAAAGTGATGTCATTGTGATATTCTATATTTCGGTACAGGTTATACCATCGTCAGGAATTCACAGGTAGCAGTTGTTCAAGAGTATATATACAGGGTGAATAAAACAGTTCACCTTCCAAGCTGAAGGTTCTATATACAATGGATATTGAGCAATTTTACAAAACAATTAACTTGGAAACAATTCTGTACATGATATCAAGCTATGGTTGAGACAAAGATTCTATACACAATGACTTGAACTCATTTGAACACAATTAATTCTTCAGATGCTTTCAAACCATCATTGAGGTCAGGATTTTTTCTTTTATGGCAATAGCTTCCTTGAACATCAGTGCCTGGCATAATGAATTAATCTAGTGTAAGGTAGTGGCATATGTGCAGTTGGTTTAAATTCCTTGACCGACCTGGTATTACGGTCTGGTAATAACATTAAGTCATAAATGTGCTGGAAAGCATCGCATTTCAGAACATGGGACTGAATTTCACTATTAGGACTAGAATGTTCATAAATATACTCTTGCACAAGTGCTACTTGTATATTCCTGACGATGGTATAACCTGTAACCTGTACCTGAACCTGTAAAAACATAGAATATCACAATCACTTGACTTTTCGAAGTTACTTTCATTCTAGTTTATATGAAACTAAGTTGTGGGACATCTGGATCTCAAATAGTTGAGCATATATTTATTAATTCTTATGTAAAATATACTGATTGCATTCTCCATCTCTCATATGCAGCTAGACGTTTCTTGTGTTGACAAAAATCAATAAAGACCGAATGTCCTGTATTTCGACCCAGTAAAGGTCAGAGCGTGTTACATCAAAGTTTAGAAGGTTACAAACTCTGAGATTGGGGGATTGGCATCTTGTTAAACGGTATGATTTGGTTTATCGGTTTACTCTGTTGATGTGGACAGATTGCAATTCTTCTGTACACCAAAGCTACTACATAACCTTTAATAGTAATGGAGTATCTTTTTAGTCGGGCGAGGGAGGATTGCATGTTGGGTTATTAGAGCGAAATCGGTTTGTTGCATAAGTTTTAATGCGTGTATTTTTTAATGCGTTGGATTGCTAAGTTATTGGCCTGAGTTCTTGGAATTTCGTTTGATCGTCGCTATATAGCTGAAATATTGCTGAACGCGACATTAAACCTTAATTCTCTCTCTCTCTCTCGTTATAAAGAAACCTATCAGAAAGGTGGTCATTGTGCTCTTTATAACACTGGTATCAGAACGGTAGCAGAGAAAGATTGACAAGGACTCATGCGACTTACGATGGAACATCATTCTAGGTTCTCTGGAAACTTAAAACCTTATTTTCACTCTGGTCGCTTTACAGAGCGACATAAGAGGTAAAATATGTACATATTTCATATGGCATACTTCGGTAGATATAATAATGAAAAAAGAAATTTAACGATATGTACATTCAGTTTGACGAATATATTTTTTATCTAAATTGTTAACTGAATATTTACACTTTCTTCTTTTAATATAATTATACGTATTCGAAAATAGAAAATTCATATATACATTGTTTACTCTGTTCTGTCAAATTTCATAGAGCTCGCATTTGCTGGTTAAAAATTAGTAATATATTCACTCAATGTACATATTAAGAAAGGCAGTAACACTATTATTATTGTGTAAACATTATAGTCTCTTGGAAAACATATTGGGCTTTGCCATAGGCGTGTCTCCCATAGTGTGGGTGAAGGTATAGCTTGATAAATACATGTATATACTAGTGTAACAACGGTGTTGTTACGTATATATGAATGAATGAATCAAACGACGGAACACAGTCTTGTTGATGTAAGATGAGAAAAGTGATATATTTCACAGTTTCGACCCAGATCAAACATACGGTTCAAGAATGTAGTTCAACTCGGTTCTCCGATGGAAATAAAGTATATAGTCCGTGTTAGTTTGGCGATCCAAACTTTAACTTACAGCATAAAAAGTATCGGTCGGAAATCCGAGATTCAAAATAACAGCGATGTGTATACGATACAAGATGGACGTCCAATCTAAAGATAATGGTAAACGGTCTGCTTATATAATCAAATTTGGAGCAAGTTAACAGTAACAGATTGGCATGTAACAATACATAAACAGGAACGACAGGTTTGGCAGAACCAGAAGCGTTACATACAAGAGAGAATTACATAATAAAGACAATCAATAAACAGATCCATTTCCTCTATATCTACAGACCAACCCAGCAGAACAATTGAAGAGCCGACTGAGATGGCCTGACACTTAGCTACGGAAGGACTCAAGCTGGGGCACTTAAGAGTAAAATGACATTTAACAATAGCGCGGCAGACTGAGAAAATAAGACGAAAGAATAATGTTTCAATATACAGCTGACGAAAGGACAAATAATGGAAATATATTTAGTACGGATATGTATAGGACAGAAGTTATATGTTTAATGTATAGAACTGATTCAGAGTTATGATCTGCAAAAATATATAAAGAATATATTTATCGGTGAAATGATTAATTTTAAAATCAAAACGATAAAATGTGCAAATAATAAAAACATGTATAAATGAGATTAATATGCAAGTTTTGAAACTAAATTAAAAATAATATAAAATCTACAGCAGTAGCGCTGTTACACTAGTGCATAGTTGCATGGATAACGCACACATAGTATAAAAACAGGGGTTTCAATATCTGATTTTGCACAATTATTTTCTCGCAAACGTTGTCACGGACCAGGGCTAATACCAGAGAAGATTTTCCAACCTCCCAATTCTAAATCCATGTGCCTTTCACATAGTCTTCACTATTATTTCAAGACCGAAACGATTATTCTACAGATATGTAAATAGCTGTTTCAAACATGAATACACCATCTTAGTGGATATGCCGAATTTTCTCAAAGGGGCACAGTGCACTTAACCGCACGATAAACGATCTTATTATCCACAAATTGGTGTATTCACTTTCACTGGAGTTGGGGCAGTTCATCATGTAAGGATCTTCAAACCAGAAACACCGTGTGCAATACAGCTGGCCGGGTAGCTTTTTAGGTTTAACAAGGTTTCCTATAGTCACCTATTGTGATTTCCCTACATGACGAATAGGCTTGGAGTTGGTATCACCTGCCGTGTTATGTAACGGATATAGAACACGGCATCTAGTCAGCTTGAAAAACATCTAAACACGCGAAGAACCTTTCTTTTTACGTATCTTGCATACATATTTTATGGATGTCCTTAGTTTTGATGCGAATGGAATGTTCTCTCCTCAGGTCTTCAGGGTGAGGGGGACGGGGGCGTTGGGGCATGTTATCTCATGCAGGAAGAGATTATCTCATCACAAAACCGAGTCTATTTAAATCTTCAATCGGAATTTTTTCGTGATCACATGAATGAGGAACTCTATATTGTCAACGGCTGCTTAACCCTAGGCCTGTGATTTTGGGACCTGTCCAGACCAGGGGGAGGGGTGGGGGGCGAAATGGCCTCACTAATTATTTCTCTTACCCCTTGAGCTAGAGGGCTGAAACGTACCACACTATATCCTTGGGTCAAGCTATACCAGAGAATGTACAAAAATCCAAGATGACCGCTTTGATGACACAAGCATTTTTTGGTCGATTTTTCGGTCAGATTTTCCGATTTTTTTATTTATGCAATTTGTCCGCAATAACTGCATGATAAATTAGTAAATATTAATGTGATGTGCAATAAAATAGTTTTTGCCCACTTTTCATCGACGAAAAGCATAAATTTTGAAGAAATATGACGAAAGTATCACTTTTCTGGTACTCCACGTCGCCGCCATATTGAATTTACCCATGATTCTCTGCTCGAGGGGTTATGCAAATAGACTCACAATGACCCCAATATGATAAACTATAAATTCACGGAGTTTCAGCTCTCTATTTTTTTGTCGTTCCGTAGATAACACAGAAAGTTTGGTAGGGGGGGCATTTTGCCTCCCCCGCCTCCCCCCCCCCACAAGATCCAAGGTTCTTTATTTGCTGATCACAGCGCCCGTTATCGAGCAGATATACAATCAAGCGAAGATAATTAAGTATATATACATATAGAATAACCTAGTTGATTAGAAATAATTTGATTTATGTAAAAAATAGCAGTCGTGATACAAGGAACAATAATGCCAGGAGCAACGATTTCGCTGGCATTTTACAATAAATTATGATCTCACTGACTAGTATCTGTGTGTAACACTAAAAACGTATAACATCTCTCATTCCTGTACCAGTAACACATTTGTCATGTTTGGATGCAGAACCATCAATCATATTGCTACGTGCGCTCATACAATCA
Organism: Hanleya hanleyi; assembly: GCA_036873755.1. Classification (NCBI taxonomy): domain Eukaryota; kingdom Metazoa; phylum Mollusca; class Polyplacophora; order Lepidopleurida; family Hanleyidae; genus Hanleya; species Hanleya hanleyi. Next base: position 59,246 of record JAVTVY010032192.1, read on the forward strand.
TGAACAAACTTACCTAAATTTTTCACAATAATTGGATCCTCGCACGATAAGAGCCAAATAAATTTGTTTGAAATATCGAGCTGAGAAAAGTTGGCATTCATGCTATCACATTTAAATAGAAATATGTCCCGAAAATTATCATATATATACCACAGGGCCTGGTAGGGTCAATGAATTTGAGATCTGACGCATGTAGCTTTGAAGGTGGCGGAACCGAATACTATCAATTACACAGAGGATGCCTCTTTTCACATAAATGATGAATTTGCTAATAATTTCTCGGAACAATTATTATTTATCCATTTTGAATCTGGTGCTATATTCCATTGCACTGTCGAAAGAACAAGGTCGCTCTGACTATACAATTCATGGCACAGACTTGACCGACCATGTTCTGCAATGTTGACCATCTCTTTTTACGGTCGGTCTGACCACATTTGTCATGGTCAAGGTGTGTCCCATTAAATACCTGGTTAACACGACTTTATCCTTCGGACAGTGTAATCTGGTTTATCAGCAAACCATTCGGTATTCAATAGTAACTGTAATAACCAGTGAATGACTCCCATAAAGAATATATCAGAAAGCGATCTGTCAGTTTGATAGGTTTTCATCCACATCTGGTATTCTCACCGCTCTGATGTTTTTGATTATTGGTTACTAACTTGGACCGCTGGTTATCTGCTCTCCGGTTGGATTGTGTGTCTATATCTGTCTATCTATCTATCCATCTATATATCTAGCATCTATTTATCTGTCGACCAGTATAAGTGGGACTGGTATCAGTTGAATTCTATATATAACATGTCTCTTGGTATTTCGGTGGGGGATGAAACTATTACTATATATATGCATTTGCATTAAATTATTCACATGCTTATCAAAAACTAATCGTCGAGACAGACACATCGGGTCACAGGTTCCCCGCAACTGCATTTCAGCATATTTTGGTTGACTGTAGCCCACATATTTCCCATCGTTGTGGCTATAGGTAAAATGCCCCAGAATGTAATCTTCAAAGCGGATATTTCTTGATATATATTGACGATAAACTATATACTGGTTGCATCCTATATTAATAAAAAAGAACATGCCTTTCCTAAAGACGAAGTAGGCTACATGAAACTTGCTGTTAGAGGCTTCAACCACCGAAAATATGTATGAGTGGATCTACTCTGCCCAGTTGGATCTATAGTTGTAAGTCAACGAATCGTGTAATAATGGTCGGTACATTTTCCAACAAGCAAACGTTTTGTATACTGACCGGAATGACAATCTTATTATAATTTACCCAACCGTCTCTGTTGGTTTTTGGCCGACTTAGGTTAACAGCTTTTGGGTGAAATACCACCAAACTTCTTCAGGACAGACTTGAGGTCAGTAAGGGTATTCTAAAAAAGGGAAATTCTGAAAAGGGGATATTATGCCCATTCGGGCCGAGATGCTTAAAAAAAAAAAAAAAAAAAATGAAAAAGGGTCTTTAACGCCATTTGAAGTCGAGACCATGGAACACATATAGTACGGCCATAGTTTTGAAACTTTGTGAGGATACACGTAGCTTCGGGGTCTCTGAGGGTGACATAAAATAAACAATTCAAAAGGGCAACTAACGCGCAATGGGAACCAGGATTCTTTTTTTATCAAAAAACTTCGTGAGACTTGTCAGGCTATAGCTGTGGGGTCTGAGAGCGTGACACAAGACAGAAACAGTTGGAAGGTACGCCCATTGAGGATCAAGAACATGGAATGACCATTAGCATAATGTAACACGTATACAGGTTATTCTGTCCATCACCACTAAAAGTGTCTAGGATGATTTCAGAGGCGGATACCAGGGGGAGGGGGCCTAAAGAACACCTAACACCCATGGGTGCCGAGAACATTACCTGTTCATGTACATGGTTCATTACTTCAATATTAAATAGTGGATATTCTTTATTGTTGCTGAACTAATTAATGGTTTTACATTCTGCAGTGCGCATGTTCACATTTGCTCTCTTTCCCCATCTGGATGACGGGTTTTTAATTTTTACCTGCTGGTGGACGTTTCGTCCCCGAGGTCCGCCCCCTGTACAAACCTTTTGGTCTTTGATATATGTTGGCATTGTGGGAAGATGATGCTGTGTCGACATCGGGCCTTACAGACTACTTTTGTGTTAAATGCCGTCATTTTCATCTGACGGCAATACAGCAGTGTACGAGTTATCACAGCGAAACAGCTCACCAATTACCAATATAGGAGTGGTCAGAGCATTTCCATCATAGCTCTCTAGATTTGTATCTAATACCGCTTATGCCGGTGTTTGGGGCCGTGTGGTCATATCATCCAAGTTGCCACATGAACATGTACAATAAAAGCGTACCTGAGATACAACACATATCACGAATCGTTAGATTCTTGGTATGTGCTTTAGAATAGGTTAACCGGAAGACTATACTGTGAAGTCATGTGACTCTGCCAGTATGTCGGCACCTCTTCCCACTTCCCTAATATGTGTTGTAATTTATGTGTTGTAATTTATGATTTTAGTTTCACAAAAAGTTATGGGGAATTTTAACTCTGGAGAACAAATTCTTGAAAAATATATCAGGTTACATTTAACCATAGAGAGAATGTAAATCATCTTGCGACTGGTCATGCAACCTAGATTTAAATGGCACATGGTATTTACATCATAGTGAAAAACGACTTCACCTGGGCAGGGTAAGAACTCATATTTATTGCTAGAGGTCGAATGAGTCGATATTACATATTAAATATGAATTATTGAAACTATTACAAGCGTCTGGTCCGTCATTCATAATTCAGCCGTCGTCCATTAGAGAATATCCGCGTCCATAATCCAAAGACCTATTCCATATTCCATATAACAGTATTAGCACCAAATTCAAAAAGACAATCATAGTATACATAAACATAGGCTTGTTTCCTGCAAGAGAGAAGCGGTCAACAGTTTTCAATGATGCCGGCAAGACATCATGATGCTCCAAAAATATCAAATCCGTATCGCTGATAAGTATTCTTAATCCATAATATTCGTTGTAAAGTCGTCATCTAAAGAATGATGTATCTCAGTCACGCTTTGATTGTGCCTGTTCATATGAGTACCATGAGGATATTGAAGTACATGGGTTCATACGGTCCCTAGCCTCGGGTTAAGCGGAATTAGACACAAGTTACGAAACGTAATGCCATAGATCTTGCACGCTATGCTCGTATTTTGCTATCAGCATGGGATATGCTATCTTGCGAAAAATCGATTTCTCAGTGATGACATTTTCGAAATTAGCGAATATTAGGGTTTGTCCGTAGCGACAATGAAGTAGTGAAGATTATTCTCAACTCTGGGTAATGTATGGATAGCTAAAAACAAAACTAAAATAGTAAAATTTGATAAATTATAATTACTTGTTACATAAAATCCTAATCACTGACCATTATTCTTTATCTAAATGAATTTCCAAGTCATTTTTCAGAGTATGTATCTCAGTCACGCTTTGATTGTGACTGTTCATTTGAACACCATGGAGTTCTAGATAAAAAAATACATGATATTCCAACGCCCCGGGTTAAGCGGATAGGAAACGTAGAACCCGTTCTGATCAACCGTCTTTGAAAGCCCAAACGGTAACAATGAAAGAAACGCGAGTTCTTTACAGACCATCCTCTCCAGGGTCGTTTACATCTGTATTCACGAATGGATCAAATATATTGCAGGTCATGTGAGGTTACACTTCAAACCTAATCCCTATAATGGTGCACTTCATTTGCTCAGTCGGGTCCTGTTGATGGTACATACTTGTTATCGATTCGCCTGAACTGATAGCACAGTTGATTTTACCTCTTTGTCTGCTCGTTGTCTGTCTTCCATAGACGCCTACTCAGATAGTTTGCTGATTAATCTTGTCCAACCCATTCTATAATACTGCACCCCCACGATGTGTTGCCATAGCATGAATTTGCAACAGGAAAGGATCGGTTGCGCTCATACGGATAACCCTTTTGTGAATAGTTAGTATAAATAAGAAACTATTTTCAACGTAAATATTATATTCAAACAGAACAACATTAATTCTGACCGGCAGAAACGATAATAAAGTTGTTTTATTGATGAGAATATATAATAGAGGATTCATGTTGAAGTTTACATACTGAAATATCAGCCTCGACAAAAGTGTGGTCAACCGCATTCAACCGGCTTTTAGGGAGCATCCTAGAAGTTGGAACGAAATTTTCATTCCATGGGAACACTGAAATGATCGAGTAGAGCGTTCTGAATTAGCAGAATGTTCGCCGAAAACGTTCCTAATCATGGAACGTTCGGCACTTTTTCGTCAGAACGTTCTGAAGTATCAAAACGTTCTGTGACACAGGAACGTTCGAAAAAATAATGATAGAAAATAGTTCCATCTTTGTTGAAAAGAAAAGAAGTTCGAATTCTTGTGTACGGATTGTGCGGTAGGCCGCTATTGTCTACTGACCGTACCTATTTGTTTTTTTGCATAGTTAATAAAATAATTGTTCCTACAAGAGAAATAATCAGAAATAATCAGAACTGTCAACGGAAAAACTTCGTCGTATCAAATTCCGACGATTGTGTATGGACCAGTCGCTAGATAGCCCATCTATTTCAATTGAGCATTATATCGTAAAAATAGCCCCAGCTGTCATCATTTTCTTTCTTGAATATCTGTAGAATCTTATTTGCGTGTTAATGTCGGAATTTATTCACTCTTTCGTTAAAAATCCTGCGTATATGAAGAGGACGATCGGTCCCGAAGTTATCAAAATGGGCGACTTCTTTACACTGCGTGACACTGGCCTACGCCGATTGGCTGAACTCTGCAGAAACAAGCTCAGCGATTAACCAGTTACTCCGGCTGATCAATCACAAAGCGTGTTCTTCACAACCTTCGGGAAACACCTGCTTTGGCGAAGGTTTGACCATATCACTGCAGGAATACACGATTTTCTATCCAATGACTTCGACTGAATTACGAAACTGCCGACAAGAGTCGATGCCACGAGGTTATGGAGAATGATCTCCCTTTTCGATCGATGAGCAAATGGCGGGACATAACAGAGTATCAGTCGGTATTTCACTCCGCGAATGTGGACCGTTTGTTAAAAAAAAGGTATTATAATTCAGAAATATTCCTTGAAACTGGCATCTACATGACCATGCTAACAAAAATGCCAGCATATCACCAAGACGTTTCTTTCGCGCGCACGTGTGTATTCATTCGCCTCGGCGGAGGGACCACTTTTCTCCATTTCTGAAGCAGAACGTTCGCATTTTCACAGAATCTTTGGCACGAACGTTCCACTTGTGTAGAACGTTCTACATGAATAAAAGAACGTTCCAGAGGAAACATCGTGCTGACATATGCATTTTGGGATGATGTAGAGCTGTAAACGTCGGGGTCTGCACACAAACCAGCAGAATTTCACCTCACTAAAAACAAGTAGGCGCGTTGAAAATATATCCACATTAACGTGAGTGGGTCTGTATAAATTCAAATCTCGAGGTCGTCCACTGCTGCATTTGTGGATGGCTTGGATTCAAATTACAAGGAGGCTCTAGGCCAAAGGAACAAGTTAACTTAACAATCAATCCACGGCGCGAAATGTTTCCCTCTCGCTTGATTGACGTTGAATTCTGGTTATTTTATTGAAAAAAACAACAATTTAATAAATTTCTCTCATAGTTAATTATTCATCACGGTTCGCAAATGTTATGGGTCAGTAATACATTTCGTTTCAGTAAGGTAATTCTAATTTTGTTTATTTGAATCCTTTCAATTTCCGTGATCAGGTCATATCCCAGTAAGGAGTGTACGCATAAAAACACGCCTGTCCCATTCACAATTATTTTCGTAGAATAACCCTCACATATCAAATGTTCGATATCAACTTAACACTATTACACCATTGCGGATCTGGTTTCAATCCGATTACAAGTGAGAAATAGCATGCAATTAAGCCAGCTACCTATATCCGTACCATAACCCCAGCTCCATGAAAATCGTAAGCTACGAGTTAGCAGATTTCACAGTACTAGACAAAAGCTGGTCCTAATTATCTTTCGTAGGAAAGCATGAACGTTGTGTAACAGAAAAACAGCATTCAGCTTCAGCGTCTAAACACGCAAAAATCCTTTCCTTTTTCGTATTATTTATTTATATTTGATGAAATTCCGAAGTTCTATTTCAAAAGGGACTTGATCTTCTCTCGTTTTTTCGCGGATGCATTTTTCTCTGATTCCATAGCCAAATTCAGTTAATTTAATCTTTCAGAGTGGATTCATTTGTAATAATTCAGCTGTAATTAGATGTAAGACATCCGGATTTTCTGGATAGGTGGTGGACGATGGAAGTAATTATTTACCATTTTTACAGCCGCCGGTGTTGGTCGAATCTTCACCTTACGTTATTAATTCAATACACTAGTTCCGCACTTCGATGGAAAATACCGGAAGTGGCACGATTCTATTCTTTTCTCCAGGTAAATGACTGTTGATTAGTACGTGTTATCGCTATGTGTGTACGTCGTCGAATGGTGTGTTTAAAACCGCTGGAAAAATAGTGACAAAGTTTGACAGTACAGCTGGCTATAAAAGTAATGACGCATGCTAATCAATATTCATGGATCTGGAGAAAGGGATTTAATTGTATCCCCACCGAAAATACCCGGAGTTAGACTAACTGGCCAAAATATGCTACGTTCCTGTTACTGTCATATGCTTTCTCGACTATCACAGTTACCATTATGTCCTAAATGATTGGGGGTCAATGCACTCTTTGTACTGGTTCATGTCAAGGGTAGTTGGCCACTGTAAGCTGTGTGTTAGTTCATGTCAAGGGTAGTTGGCCACTGTAAGCTGTGTATTAGTTCATGTCAAGGGTAGTTGGTCCCTGTACTCTGTGTACTTTTCCAGGTCAAGGGTAGTTGGTGTCAATCACAACTGTTGGGAAATTCAAGCAACTCTATAAACAAAGAAATCTTTCAAAAATTATAGAACTGAAGAAAGCACTATGGCTTTTGCAATTAATATACCGTCAGGTCAGGGTTTTTTCTATACACCGATAGTTTAATGAAACAAGGCGTTCGTTAAGGGCCTGATGAGAAATAGTAGTATAAAGAGTCAATAAATCACAAGTGGATACATGTCTGTACGGTATGTCTCCTTTCCCATCTGGTGCTTCGGTAATTAAGCTCTCTGGTACTTTGAAATTTCGACATAGGATTTTTCTTTGAAAAGACAAGATAAATACCCGTTTCCCTGAGTATCATAGGTATTATATTTGATGATAGTGAGATTGCCATATAGAACGAATACAAGAATATATTGCCAGAGAAATATGAAACTCTGCACGCTTCGACGTGGTTTCTGTTTCGTCATTGAATATGTGCTGTACGTGGAGAGGAAAATGACGTCACTGCGTGATGTGTGAGTGACGTAGAGATGCTGAACAGCTGCAGCCATGGGATAACGTCATGACTCGTGCATAAGGTTCGGTAGAGTGGCAGAGCATACGTAGGCAGAATGCACCATACGTGTAAACGCTTGTTGACGGCCGTCGAAAAATAAACGGTATGCTGTATTTTTAAAGACAAATTCCTTCTATTTTCTCGTGAATGACGGTAACAAGCTTAGTTGTTTATGGTCAAATGTGTTATATTTTATACCTGTCGTAACATACGTCACTTTCGCGGAGTTTGAGAGAGATCGATTCCAGTCTAGATTTGAGGCTGATTACATCTTTAACTCCTTTAACCATCACCTGGAAAACTGAATAAAGAGACGGTTTACATATACATATTATATTATCTGGGACCTGGTGGAACCATAACGAATTTACTTTCGGCTACAACCGTTAAAACCGACATTCAGACGTCGTTTATATATAAAAGAATTTCCGCGTCAGTAGACGAAATATGTATTCCTTATCACAGTTAGCACCAATTGTAAATAAGTATGAAAAAACTGAAAAAAAACCCCAATATACTCCAGAAGAACTTCTTGCACCATCGTGATTCCCAATGTTTATTTTGCTTAGGGATGGGTCTGCCCATCACATCGACAACCTTGCTTTTGACAATATCTAAAGCCCCTACAATTAATTTCATTCAAAGCTTAGTTAGCATTGCTCAAAAGGTATATCCTACTGTGGAGGAGTTTAACTAATCCCAGAATAAAAATGACGACGGATACAATTTTGTAGAATTCCATTCATGTATATTCACGAGCTTTCAGAGAATTACTTTCTCCATCCTGGTATCTCTCCTGGCGGCATTTGCCACTCTACTTGAGGATGGAGAAAGTAATTCTCTGAAAGCTTGTAAATTAAGTCAGAATGGACTTCTAAAAATTGTATTCGCCGTCATCTTTATTCTGAGCTTGCTCAAAATGCTGGAAGAATCTATATGTAGCGTGGAAAAGATGAGGCTTTTGAATGTCATACATGCTAATTTAGCCAGGCCTACTCAATTATTAATTAAAACCCTTAATGGACTCTACTACGCACCAAGTAGTGGGAAATTATGTAAAACTCAATGTGAGCTGGCAAGATAACTGGATATTACAGATTTCAAAAACTTTCAAAGCACGTGACTAGCCTATCATGATGTTTTGGTCAGGCCTGTTGAAGTAATAATAAACAAGACGGCACGTGCGTGGGAACAATAGAATATCCACCAACAGGTGGGCGAGTGTTGCGTGGTAACTTCATATCAATAGTCTCCATTATTTATTTATTGATTGAAAAAGGAAGTTCGTTTGCTGTGGTCTGCGAACCCGGCTGTACGTCATAAATACACCCGACAATGAGCAAGTATCAGTCACGGGAAAAACCAATTAACCAGCCACTCACCAGACAGAAGACAGCTATTAACTGCAGCATGACACATCCTACTGAAAACGAGCAGGCCTACATCCTCCATTTTATAGCGCTATATGCCATTTAAACACGCGAGGAGACACTGTCCTTGTCGTAACACTGATCCATATTTGATGAAAATCAGAAGGATTGGAGAAAATTTGGACAGAAGTGCACCTCATTAGGCGCACACGCATTTGCCAAGTAAAATTTCAACTTTCATGCTCGAAAGATATTGTCAAAATTTTATCTTCCTGTATTAGTACAACTCTCTGAGCGATTGTTACCAGTTTTCAGAGTGTCAAAGTCAGTCGATGGGAGTTTATGCAAAACAACGTGAAAATTCAAATATAGCAGCTACAAAATTGTTGAAATGTACCTATATACGTTGTTCAATTATGTCGTGCGTCAACATGTTGCGTGTGCGAAAGTCTGTTCCCGGAATGACTCCCGCGGAAATATATGGTCTGCCGAAATGTCACTCGATCGTCAAGAAGGCGATTTACTCAATTGTGTATAAAACGTATTAATGTCCACGCGGATAATGTCTTTGAATGTCATATGTCAATTTGGACATAAAGGTAGATCTTCGATATTTCTACAGACCGTCAAGCTTATGTTAATATAAATGGCACGGAAATCGTTTGATAAAATAAGACGTCAGGTATATTGTCACAATAGACATCGACAGTACGGTATCAGGCAGTTTTACCTTTAGTGTCAGATGCACAGCTACATTATGAGAGGGAACGTGGTCCTTTTGTTTGACCTCATTTTTAGCTAAATCGCTTCAGGTGAAAGGCAAAGATTGATTGAAAATGAAACTGAGTGGAAGGTGATAGCAACAAGGTAGGATAGGTTAAGTTTCTTTAGCCTCTATACAATACAACGTTAGACCACGATATACCAGCATAATAGTAGAACATTACAATTACATACCTCAACTAAACGCAACATGAAAAGAGTGATAGAAAATGATGCCAGGGTACTGACAAGAACTCATATGAACCCACAGACAAATATACTGACTGCATATTTCTAAAAATATCACAAAAAACTAAAAGTGACCCCTGTGATGATTTGTACCCCAGCCACGCTTTTATTGTAGCTGTTCATGTCGACATATTGAATGAATTAACCACACAGCCGCTATCACAAGCTTGAGCGGTATTAGATACAACTATTTCAAAGCGATGATGTAATGGCCCAATCGAGTCATCTGTTGGAAAATGATGAACTATGTGACAGATGCCAGATATTAAACAACGGCCCCAGCGAGGGGGAATTTATTGAATGCAAGTTCGTATTCACAACAAATACCTGTGAGGCCCAAAGCCGCCCAACCATGTTTAAAGGTCACAAAACTATAATCACAATAATTTGTACGAAGGGCACGCCTCGAGGCCAACCATTCACTAGCAGAATCTCACCATATACAGGCAACAACATACAATACGGTAATCACCAGGTGAACCACGTTTTGAGTACCATTCATTATATCTGTTATGAATCGATTTGCTGTATTAATAAAAAATACTCGATCATTGTCAGAGTTATATGTAAATAAATATAAGGGTTGACGAGAGGACGGCAACAAAATATTTAATCTGAACTCAAACTGAGGTAATATCGCATATACGTCTCCATTCTCTGTTTAATGGAACAGACAAACAATTCCACATTGGTGTATTTCTGTCCCATATTATACAGTGATGGGATGGTATCTAAACAATGCTGATCGGCTCCATTCAGATGTGACACGGCTGCATGAGGAGTTCACATATTTCGATAAATGTAGTTTGCATTATGTCAAGCATGCCTACGTATCGCTTCCGGACGAGGAAGAAAACAAACATGTGCTAAATGGGGAATGGTCATAAGAGCAGAAAACTTAATTCAGTAAGACCTCGACAATGAATAAACTGAGTTGATTGCGTGGTGACACAATATTCCCTAACCTAATATATATTCTATAGGTTATATTACTGTACACACTAAATTATTGGTGTCCGTTTGGTGTTCTTCGTGCATTGATGTTCCAAATTTTAACACATGTTTTCGTCATATGCGAATCTATTATTGAATATAAGTGTTGAATACAGATTTCTTGATGTGTAGTGTCATTACCAATGGAACATTTGTATAAGCGTTTAGAATGCGATAAACGAGAAAAATGTTCAAATTTTGAACAAGGATGTTCAGATCTGTACCTAAAATGTATTTAAATTAACTATGTGTAAAATATAGACGAAATAGAAAACGTGTCATGGCAAGCAAAGGGCGTATCTTATAAGAAAAGGCAAAAAATGTATCTCATTGGGCTTGTTTCATTGCACATATTTATTTACTCATGTATGTACATATACTATCAGTAGTACTGTTCTTTAAATATGAATTATCGGTGACATTAAAAAGACGACCGTTCCAGACGACATTTATCTGTGACATACATACCCACTGCAAAACTATTGCAGGACTGTAACTATGCTGTATCTAAAAATGTTTTTAAATTAACTATTCCTACGAAGTAGGCTACCATCTGTAAATTGTCCGGTAGTCAGTGTGTGAGTGAGTGAGTGAGTCCATCCGAATCCTTTCGTCGGCAAAATAAAGAGAACCGTTGACATTAGAACCTTGATTTTTTGCATGAAGGTGCATTAGCGGACTGTTTACCAGCAGGTTCTGAGCTGACTCACTTTTGATGAAAATTTCTGGTGATTTTTTATAAAAATCACTGGTGATTCTGATTTGGGCTGTGTTCATCTTAATATAGGTAGGATTTCAAATTGGGGCAGGGGGATTTCCAAGAGTTCAGTGCGCGTCGGAGTCCTAATGCCTACCCTACTCCTGTCCTGTGCGGTTAGTCACACTGCCTTGTGTGCAAAATATAAACGACAGGAAAAACGTGCCATGGCAAGCAAAGTGCGCATCTTATAAGAAAAGGCAAAACAAAAAATGTAATAAAAATGATAATAATAACTAAATGGTAGAATATTAAACACTGCTGTTCTTATTTATTATAGATTACAAACGTCTAGTCCGTCATTCATAATCCAGCCGTCGTCCATTAGAGAATATCCGCGTCCATAATCCAAAGACCTATTCCATTTTCCATATAACAGTCTTATCACCAAATTCAAAAAGACAATCATAGTATACAAAAACATAGGCTTGTTTCCTGCAAGAGAGAAGCGGTCAACAGTTTTCAATGATGCCGGCAAGACATCATGATGTTCCAAAAATATCAAATCCGTATCGCTGATCAGTATTCTTAATCCATAATATTCGTTATAAAGTCGTCATCTAAACAATGATGTATCTCAGTCACGCTTTGATTGTGACTGTTCATATGAGTACCATGAGGATCTTGAAGTACATGGGTTCATACGGCCCCTAGCCCCGGGTTAAGCGGAATTAGACACAAGTTACGAAACGTAGCGCCATAGATCTTGCACGCTACGTTCGTATTTTGCTATCAGCATGCGATATGTATCGCCAAATTTGAGAAACTTTGAGTGTAGGCGCTTGGTGGAATAGCCCTGTTTTTTAAGTTTCTGCACCAATGTTTTGTGACGTTGATTAAAATCGTCACATTTAACACAGGATCTAGCAAATGCTACTAAGCGAGATATGTATACGCCATATGCAGGTCCCACTGGAATATTACTGTCCAGAGAGGGATAGTTTACGATGTCGAAATTGTAATCATCTCTTTTGTCATAAAGTCGACGAGAGAGAGAATGCCCGCTTCATTTTTATAGAGATATAGATCTAAATATGATGTGCCTGTAGGGCTATCTGTAGTTTCCTTCAAATCCAGTGAAGGTGGATATATATCCTTCACTGCCTCATTTATATAGCGGTTATCCACAGCGAGAAGATCGTCTATATAGCGTTTGGTGAATGAGAAGGAACGGGCTTTGAATGGATCGGTTTTTGAAAGCGCCTGCATATAGTCATATTCATAAGAGAACAGATACAGGTCAGCCAACAGGGGTGCACAATTAGTATCCATTGGAATACCTATATGCTGCTGATATATTGTGTTGCCAAATTTCACATAGATATTATTAATGAGAAATTCAAGCAACTCTACATCCCATGAATGATATCACTTGTATGTAGTAGAGCTAAAGAATGCTTTATGGCTTCCGACATTAATATATCTACGATCAGTTTTCGTGAACACATATACTATTAATGAACTTAGACGGTCAATAAGGACCTGATGAGGGATTGTAGTATAGAGAGTCGAGAAATCCCATGTGGATACATGTCTGTACGGTATGTGACCTTTAGCATCAAGTTCTTCCATAAGACATTTTGAGTTTTTCAATATCCACATACATTCAACGCCAGAGTTCTTAGAAATAATGGTGCAATACCTTTCCCAAAATGCTTTTACGTCCTGAAGGGCCCTCGTCAATAGGGTTGAAAGAAGCTTGGTGGTGCAGCTTCTAGAACCAGCTATGAATCTAGCTTTGTATGGTGATTTATGCATTTTGGGAGTCCAGTATAGTTTTGGTATGTCGTTATGATTGGTTGAAAGACAAATACCTCTTTCCCTGAGAAACTTTTTGTGATTGTTAAATAAATCTTCCAGAGTAAATGCAGTTTGGGAGTAAGTAGACGTATTTGATGAAGATATGTCTACACTCAATTCTTTAACCAGCACCTGGTAATAGTAATATTTACATATGAATATTATATTATTCGGAGCTTTGTCTGCTGGGACTATGACGAATTTACTCTGGAGATTTGCTAGAACTTCTTGCGAATTGAGGTTTCTCAGTACTTGTTTTGCTTGGGGAAGAGTACTTCTGTCAATATGGCGGATTGTTTCAACGACCTTGCTCTTGGTGAGGTCCAGCCAATCAGCGAGTACTGTAGGTTCAACTTTTTCTCGCTTAGACCAATCAATAACGTACTGTTCTAATGCAGACAGGACTATCTTCTGGTCGGCCTTCAAATTTATTCTTCTTGGCTCTCTATATTTAGGTCCTTTCATCAGGAGTAATTTCAGATCCTTATCACTCACCACATCAAGGTCACCAGTCACAATATGTTTGCATGGTGTATAGATAAAGTTCGACAATTCACAATCACAACTATAGCCTCCTGACGTGTATAAGTTCCAGTCAAACTCCTTGACAGCATTGGAGTAATTGAATATTTTGGTGGCTATAGATTTAGTGTACTTATATGAAATGCAAGGAGGTTCTGTGAACTTAAAATAGTTTGGCACAGCGTTGCGTACCTCTGGATCATTCAGGATTCGAGGTAAATTAATGATGTCCAGTCCTTTATCTAAGTAGTTGAGTTTCAAGAAAAGCCGATCTTGAGAGGTTTCGATTATGTTCACTGGACGATACAACCGAAAATACGCTATATCTTGACATACTTTAATGATTTTTGATGGTATTATATTTCCTGAAGACGCAGATTGTTGTATATCTCTGGCTATTTGATCTAAAGCTCTCAGAGGTAACGCATACAGAACTGTACGTAAGCTATGTATACTATTGGGTGTGTTAGTTAAACCCACTAAGTAATTTAAAGTGATATGATCGTGAATCATCGAACTATTAAACTTTCGCCAACCGTGGCTGCGATGTCTCCGTTGATGGTGTTTAAATAGTTGGGTAATGTTGGATATATTTGAACGGCGGTTTGTAGCATTTCCGAACCCACTGACATTATCATTTAAACCAAACGGAAACACTGACCCAAGCTCTAGCATCCAGAATAATTCCCGCAAGATTGTTCAAAAACTGCTACATTAGAACATTGTTTAATGTGTAGAGATAGATCGGAGAAGAACTGATGACACCATCATCATTCTACCTCTCAAGGGAAATATTCACACATGCTGGGGAAAACATGTATCCCAAGAGTCTGGGAGCTATTTCTTTCAAAATTCTGTTTCCCACCTTGTCGGTGAAATGCGAAGCTGATTTAATGCATCATTATCTGGATATGCAGTTTTTCACTGCGGGGAATCACCTTTCCTACCTTCCTATTTTATTCATCAAACAATATAGAGACGTTCAGTGGGCTTTACAGGGTTCAAATCAAAAGAATTGGAACAACGGAATCTACGTTTTCCGTTCGTCAATAATATTCCTCTATCCGTATTTGTTTTAAGCATCTTGTTTCAGTTCATTTATACCAGCTTATATTGAACATATTATTGCATCACACCAAAAGTGAAAGTAATAAGGGTTTAACCCCGGTTAAAATACGTATATGTATGTCACTCTGCTATGTACTTCAAGATCCTCATGGTACTCATATGAACAGTCACAATCAAAGCGTGACTGAGATACATCATTCTTTAGATGACGACTTTACAACGAATATTATGGATTAAGAATACTGATCAGCGATACGGATTTGATATTTTTGGAACATCATGATGTCTTGCCGGCATCATTGAAAACTGTTGACCGCTTCTCTCTTGCAGGAAACAAACCTATTTTTATGTATACTATGATTGTGTTTTGGAATTTGGTGCTAATACTGTTATATGGAATAGGTCTTTGGATTATGGACGCGGATATTCTCTAATGGACGACGGCTGAATTATGAATGACGGACTAGACGCTTGTAATGTAAATATGCGCGTCTATATGTATTTGTAAGTTATAGAAGAAGAAAAAAATAACTAAAGACTTTGGAGTCTTGAGATTTACAAGTCACAAATCCTTGTTACGAATTAAGTTAAAATGCTTATCGAACCGGTGCGGATAGCCATACAAATCGAAGTTTATTCAACATCTCTGCAATCCCATGAACAGACAGGGTCAAGATGTGTGCTTTTACCTGATATTCAAAGAAGATAACCACGTAGAGACTGATTTGATGAGCGTAGATATGTCTTTGATCCAGTCGAACGATTGCACGGGGTCAATCATTAATTCGGCATTTAACTTGCTACGCCGTTTCTTATTCACTGTGACAGTGAAGTTTGTCTCATTTTCCTGACCTCCATAACGGTTTGCCATATGCGATGTACTTGTAGGGCCTATTGCTATCTCATGGATGAGCATATATATATCCTCGACCCAGTCGAATAACTGCACGGGGGTCAATCCTTATTTCATTTGAAAGCCGCCTCTTATTCGCTGTGACAGATAATTTCATTAACAATACTCTTTATTTTCCTGGATTCCAAAACGGTTTGCCATACGCGGTGTACTTGTAGAGCATATATTTATCTCGTGGAAATAACTAAACGAGTTGCTGCTTTGCTGAACTTCGATATTAAGGATCTCGTGTACATACAACTTATAAAATTGACCTATTTCTGTCCACTATCCATTCTACATGGACAATATTCCAATATAAATGTGAAAATCCTTGATCCTTGAGTCCGTGTCACAGTTTTCATTAGATCCGACCACAATTCTTGTCACAGCTGTAACTAAACAACCAATAGTGTTATGATGAATGTTAGTTTGTAAATAGGTCGATATTAGCCACGCTATTTACGGATAGAGTTTAAAACTTTAGTAAATAGTTAGCACCGTTGACATAGTTTTAGCTGCAGGTAACTATGGCAACAGTTAAACTGTGAACCAGAACCGTAATATTTGATGACGTAATTGCGAAAGTAACCCATCACGAGCGACATTTCTTGGTGCGCTTTTAAATTTGAAGGTATATCAGGGAAAATCTGTTCACCGATCTGTACGTTGAGTCAACGGTAAATAGGCGATCATGAGGATTATGAAGCAAGTATCAACAGGACCTTCTCTCAACATTTATGGCGAGGTGCGACCATGTTTCAATATTTAGATATATTGATTGACATTTGTTTTTGCGGGTGGTTGGGTGAGCACAGGTTCCTGTTGCTTCAATGCGTTTTACTGAGAAGCAAAAGGAACTTGTAAATGTGATGTCTAACACTGTAATATCACTTGGCTTTATTGCACCATGTAAGTGCCCTGACTGTGTCTTGTGTGCTGTCCTCAGTGTTTTCTTGGGTGGATGGAGGGTGTCTGGTTCCATGCTGCTTCAAAGATTTCTTCTTTGAAGTAGGAGGAACGCAACTTGGCTGGGTGTTGCTTAGTTGGTTCGTCGCGATATAGCTGAAAGCGACGTTAAATTCTATTCACTGACTCACTCACTGCTTCACGTTTTACCTGTTCTTCTGAAAAGATTATGTTATCAGAGCAGTCACTGACATTGTAGTCATATTTTCTGCAGCAAACTTTGTAGTTTCAGCTTTTCATCCCCAGAAGTTAGGAAGATGTCGAAGTGTCAACAGCCCGCGGGTCTGAGCAGAATAAGGTACCGGGTAACAGAAATTCGGATGAACTTAATTATACGTAATTCAACATACTGAGACGTCGGGATCCTGATCAATGTGGAATCTTGTGCCGCCTTGCATTTATGTTTGACAAAAATTGGCTACATTAGAGTAACTTTCGATTAGGATTTTATAGTTTCGATATGTAAACCAGAAACATCGCCTGTTCATAGTGGGCACCACAGACCTTAACCTATATATTATCAAGACTTTTCCGAGGATCTTTCCTCTTCAGGTACAATGATTCTGAGTGGAATGTAAATTAAACATTTGAAGCTGTAGGTATGAAATATCTGTTTAGATTTAGAACATGATGCCCTGAACACACCTTTGAGCCTCACCGAGTTCGTGAGAGCAATGTAAGCGCTGTGAAACAACGCCCTCTGGCTGTCGCTGGTCCAAATCAGCGAACACAGTTGAGCCTACGACTATAACACTGTGCAGGGCTGGCCACACCAATGAGTTTATGTTCTGATTTAACCCAGTATTCATTCACCCTATCAGCGTGTTTACCCATTATTCCGTTCAGCTTCACAGCAGTGAGTTTAGTAACCAGGTACCAACTAATGTACTTAGTCAGAGGGCAATGACTACATATACAGCTGTAATGTGAGCGCTGTTGGCTCAGGTCGAATCCCTCCAATCGTCTTGTCCCTTCCCCTCGTATCTCTCTTGATATAGATCATCTTAGAAGCAGAACATCTTTGAAGCAGACCATATTGGAATCACCATTTATTCATAAACAACCCAGGCCTAGGACTTTAAGATAGCCTGCAACCCCAACTCCACAAACGTCGCATCACCCATCATGATGGTCTCGTGACGCACATTGTCACCTGATGTGATATATGCCTGAAGCATCGCGTCAGAAGTCGGCAGGAAATACAATAAAATTGACTGAACCCGCCAGTCCAGATTTTGTTCTCGTACCCATATACTAACAGCAGTATAGTGTAATTTCTCTAAAGAACCGCATCGTGGTATAAAGGAAGAATACTTTCGCAAAGAATGAACATGTGGTTTCTATGCATTTTTTTATTTAGAAAAAGCCTATAATACTACTTGGAAATACGGGATTTTAAAAGACCTTCATACTATAGGATTAAAGGCCGTTTACCCAGTTTTATATCCAACTTTCTGAATGATAGACAATTTCTAGTTCGGTTGGGTACAACCATGTCTGATCATTTCGATCAAGATCAACAGCATAGCTGCAGTTTTGAATAAATCGATTAATGGTTCACTATTTGTAAATGAGTCAAGTGACAACATATGGTGTAGTGGAAATATTATACATAATATTGAGAAAGCATTACAGCTTTGTCTAAACAGAATTCAGAAATGGTAAAATGGTCTCAAGTTCTCTAGAGCTAAGACAAATTGTACACACTTTTATAGAAGGTATTTCCAGCACAAAGATCCAGTACCTACATTAGGTGGAACTGAAATCAAGGCAGTTAAAGAAGTCAAATTCTTAGGAATATTGTTTGATTACCGATTAACGCTCGTATCGCATATACATTGCTTGAAAGCTAAAGTGCACGAAAGCTCTTGATTTGTTGAAGGTAGTTGCCAGCTACATGTACATGTGTACAAGTAGAGAGATCAGCAGACGCTTCTCCATTTATATCTATCTATCTAAGCTTGATTATGGTTCTATTGTTTACAACGGTGCAAACAATTCAAACTTGAAAAAAGCTAGATCGTATCGTCCATCAGGGACTAAGACTTTGCATCGGAACGTTTAGAACATCCCATATAGAGAGCTTATCAAAGCAGATGAATCTCCTTCAGAACTTCGAAGAATTAAACTAAATTTGAATTAACTTTGGTCTATTGAGAGAAAATACAGATCGCATCAAGCTATTTATACAGATGGTTCAAGAGATGGTGAGAGATGGTTAGCGTGTGCTACTATCTTTAGTTCCAAAATTGGAACCTGTCGACTTCCAGGTAAAAGTTCGATTTTCACTACCGAAATCAAAGCCCTATTATCAGCTTTAGAAGGTATTGGATCTACTATAGGAGGAAAATATGTCATATTCTCATATTCACTCTCATGCCTTCAAGCGATTAAGAGTGAAACTCCAAATCATTCCTCCATCTAGAACATTCTACAATTTTATGACCGTAGATTTCATCAACAGATTGATGTGTGCCAAGTCACGTTGGCATCAAAGGAAATACTAAAGCTGATGGAATGGATAAGGCAGCCCTAGATGAGGTTGATCATGTTGATCCCATATAGCGATTTCAGGCCCTCTATCTCTGTTTATGTGAGAATGCTGTTTCAATCTTTATGAGATGCTGTGAATAACAAAAAACTTCATGAGTTTCAAACAACTGTAGGATGTACTCATTTGACAAGCCAGAAACGTATAGAATCGGCCATACGCGATTAACTCACGAACATTTACTGACAAAGGAACCAGCCCCTAGGTGTATTCCTCGCCACAAAGATCTCACATATTCTGATCGACTGTATAGATTTTAAGATTGCAAGAGATTCTTTTCATCAAGCAGCTACTTTAGAAGGTCTTTTTAATCGGGTAAAAGAAGACTGTATTTTATGTTATTTGAGAGAAATCGGTTTGTTGTATAAATTTTAATGTATGTACAAGTTTATGGTGTGACTACTTCTGGATTGCCGGGTTATTAACTTGTTTTTGTTGAAATACTTATAATTTTGCCTGATCCTCGCTATAGAGCTGAAATATTGCTCTCTCTCTCTCGTGGTACAAGGGAATACAAAATTAGTAACCAAATTTATAATCAGTAACCCTAGCCCCGATGTTAAAGGGGGTAAATACAATTTAAAAAAACGGGAAATATGGAATGTGCCCTCTCTTCCCTAATGCAGCTTGAAATTAGATAATTTTTGATTTATTGCAAAAACATCCGTCAATCTGAGATCAATTAATATTATAGGTCTGATTGAGCAAACATGGGCGAATTTCACTAAATTGAATTCATATTACAACTTAGCAATGAAGATGAGTTTGTTATATGTCAGCTGTGTGCATGTCAGGTTGTTGCTTCCGAATACAGGACCGAGTCTGTTCAACCACACCGACATTATCCCCCATAATGAACCAGAATGGTATCTCTTTCACCCGCTATTCTGGAATAAAATTCAATGATTTCAGAAGTTAAATGACCGAATTAATCTATTCAATTGGGATAACTCCCAATTCTGTGATTATTGCTCCGAGAGGGAGACAAGATTCCCTAATAAAGTTGGCTACATGTACCTGTCTAGTCTTGTTGATCTCATTTCTTTATCATTCATCCCCCTATAAACGATGGAAAACACTGGTGAATTGTTTATCTCTAAGAAACACGAACATGAACAATGATATAGAAGATCCTTTGTATCTGTATTCAAGAATAGAATGCGCTGTTGCCTATATATCCTGCTAGATACGTCAGAGGAAGTGAGAATGTATTGCCACCCATTATTCCATTCACAAGGCGTTGTTTTTGATGGCAGTCTAGAAGGCGGAATTGGTTGAAAAGTAAGACAGCATCTCTTGTAGCTGTATCATCGAATCACTTATACCGCATCGCTCTAGGAAACCGTCGTAACAATGAGAGAAATTCTGTCCACATACGAAATCACGTATAGAATAAACCGTTCGTGAAATTTCAAAGCTGAGACCGGATATTAAACCCTACTCTGGCTACAATACCCATCAGCTACATCCAACTATAGCTTGCGCTCTGAGATCCACAAAGACCATATCAGGAATTCACAAAGACCATCTAAGGTCTAGCTGGTCATGAGTAGCTACTTAACTGGTGAATGAGGGCTTTGTATATTTCTGGAAGACAACGTTGTAATAAAGCCCATGATGGAGTATTATGTTCTTGGAGGATTTTTTAATCAACATGTATGGTTAATTTCGCGAAAGCCATTGGTTACAGTCACAAAGACCTCCTTTGGATATGCATGCAAGGTGATTGTCATACGGTATCTCTGATCTCTTGGAAAGTGAATGGGTTTAAATATTGTGAACAGCTACCTACTATCAAAAAGTCTCAATCAGGATCCCGACGTCTCAGGCATATCTTGATCTCGTGTCTTCGGTAGTATAACAGAAAACACTGAACAGTTAGCCAGTTAGGCCGGCTGAATTGATAGTTTTCAGCTGGTGTATTTGAAAGAAGATGAAGCAGATATAAAAAATAAAGTAAAAGGAAATCATTAAATCCCCGTATTTTGCGTACGGGTGTTCCGGATTAACGTTTCATTTGTTGATCGGCAGAGTTTTCTCCTCTTGTTGGTAGATGCGTCTTTTCTTAAGACCTGTAGCTTAAAAATGAGAAAATCATCGATTTTCCTATCATCAAAGGGGTGAGGGAATCATTTGTCATGTGTGAAACACAAGTCATTCGCAGTAAAGTACACCTGGAGCATTCAGAAAAAAATCGTTTGGCTATACCTTCCATTGCTCGATTTCTGTGAAAACGAGATCGCATGGAATCACCAAATTTACTCTACGAAATCAAGGGCTTCGCGTATTTGGAACGCCTTACCTCTTGATTTAAAGTCAATGTGTATCCCAGTTCCGTTTGAAGCTCCATCTTATATAACACTGTCTATTGTTTACCAATAAGAATTTGAAGTTGAATTCAATATGTTATTCGTCTTTCATCGACATTGTACATAATTCCATTGCTGTATACATGTGACAATTCCCTCTTTTACATAAAATCGTTATTTACTTAGGCTACCGAGCTCCAACGGCATATTCTCTTTATTTGTCAATTATATTATAACAAGAGCTCAGCAGTGCGAAGCAGTCTATTCACCATTAGATCATTTAATCCATAAATTCTGACTACATTAATCGCTTCCTGTAAATATATTGTATTTCTTACCATTTGGGATATAACAAGCCCTCTGGGGTTTTATTCCCGCCAATCTCAGTGTTATACATATATATATACATATTGTACATACTGTATGGTGATTAAACATTCATCCATTCACGACATAAACATCAAAAGCTGGCATTTTCAGTGAAACAATTTGAAACCTGTATTCATAAATACTTCAATCTGCACAGTTGTAAACTTGACTATGTCACTTGTACGCATATATTGGCACACATCTTACGTCACATCAGGCATTCAGTAGCCAGTCTTCGTCCTCAAAAATCTTCCGCGTCAGTATTAGGAAGACAATATTCCCACTACACTATTAATTGCAAAATCCCGACCTGCTCACCGGGTTGATCCACAGGCGCAATCTGGCGTATTTAACCTCAGCCCCCAATTGCTCTCTAATGTGTGGAGGCGGGCCAATCTGTCCCCTTCTAGCCAGGGATAGCCTCTTTACTCGAGACGACGTCATAAATGTGTAACAGCCAGTTCGTTATATTTGAGATTGTTTAGCTTTCGAAATACATCTATTTGAGCGTTATAACTATACATTTAATTCACGATACTCTAACAAAGAGGGCAGGCTCACCGATGAGGGTAAAATGTTGAAACTACTGCGCGGCCACGGAAACTCTATGGGAGTGGTTGGGTCATAGCTAAACAAATGCACGGGCCCTATCAAGGTCAACGGCATTGAAAACATGCAATGGTTCTTCTAACCACTGTGAGCAGTTTGACATAATCCACGGATACAAGCTAGATGTAGTTTCTTACGACGGATAAGCGGTCAACTGTTTTATTATGAATTTTCGAATCATTTTCTAAGTCATTTTCCAGAGTATAAAATCTTGTTTCATAAAAGGTCTGGTGTTTATTAAAAGAAAAATAATTCATGCCTGCTTGGACTTGGGTGTTGAAGCCATAAAAAATGTCTTCCTAGTATAGACAACAAACTTATTCGAGAAAGACGGCCTTCCACTGAATGTCAGCTCTGATAATTTATATATATATAATTTATATATTTACTATCACCTATATGAGAATAAATACCTTCAATATTACTTTTGTTCGAAACACAAATTTTCTGACTGATTACTGTCTCGAGCACCAGACACTAAATAAAGACAAGCGTACTCATGCATACGTGAATCAGGTCATGTCAGAATGCTAAATTGGGGGAGATTCTCTGATATCACCTCTTAGATAAAAGATTTCGTGAGCATAAGGCGAAAAGTACATGATAGTATCTAATAGTGCAAACCTACAGAACGCACCTTTTTGAAAAACCTGCTAATATTACGCGATATGATCTCGTATCCTTCCGAGCATTACAGAAGTCAACTATTTGATAGCTTATCTCTCACCTGATTCGAAATGTTTCATTGCATATAGCATTAACCTCAACTCTCAAAGAAAAAATCTTCCTCGGAAGAAGATAAACAGGAAACTGTTCACACACGAGTTAGGCGTATGAATATTTTTTCTGGTTCACACTGTGGCAAACGTCGGCTGAGCTAATAACATCAGGCAGACCAAACTCATTTTTCACCTTTGTACGGACATGGAGTTCTGCATCGTTCTTTTACTGTCCGCCATTACATGTGAGTAACTATGTCAAAATATGGAGAGAGACGGAGCCAGTGTCTAAAATAGACCGCAGAGAGATCTGGCGATTTTTATTCATTATCTTACTTACTGCCATACAATATATGTCCCAATAAATTATTAGACGATTGGTTTGTAAAGAATCATTAGATTTGTCGGCACAGGATAATGTGTTCTACACCACGAAGAAACGCTGTCAAACATAATGACCTTCCCTACTACTGAAGCTTTTTGAAGACATTGAGATTTCAACTTCCTACCAAAAATGTGTCTTTTCTGTGAAAATACAGACATTATGAATGGGATTTCCGGTATATAATCCCATATTACTTGACTAGGTCCTGCAAAATCCCAGATTATCCCAAAATAAGCAGGGTGACCAGATAATTTTAGGCTTCATTTTTTTATTTATAGGATCTACGCTATCCCTGGTCTAAATATAATTAAAATGAAAGTTTATCTTACGAATTGTTTGGGGATTCCTTAATATTACAAGCGTCTAGTCCGTCATTCATAATCCAGCCGTCGTCCATTAGAGAATATCCGCGTCCATAATCCAAAGACCTATTCCATCTTCCATATAACAGTATTAGCACCAAATTCAAAAAGACAATCATAGTATACATAAACATAGGCTTGTTTCCTGCAAGAGAGAAGCGGTCAACAGTTTTCAATGATGCCGGCAAGACATCATGATGTTCCAAAAATATCAAATCCGTATCGCTGATCAGTATTCTTAATCCATAATATTCGTTGTAAGGTCGTCGACGAGATAGTAACCAAGGCCATCACACAAAAATGGGCCCACGTTGCAACGAACTGCGGCTGGAAGATCGATGTCGGATTTGGCAACAAGATGGTGGGAATATTGATACGTCAACTCTCGGTGGACGACGCGTTCATATACAATATATATATCAGAATCTGTTCAACTTCAATATGATACAAAGTGATATTTTCCTAAAAGGTGCTTGCTTTCTGTTATCAAAACAGGTACATGGTCGATACCCCCGCCGGAAGAAAACGTCTTCCGTATTTTCCGAGTCGCACCACCAGAGTGAGTAATCTTCCTCGTCATAACAGTATAATAATATACGTTTTATTTATATCGTGGTGCTGCATTGCCGATTGAGAAATTGAGAGGTCCCTGCATTGGCGATTGAGAGGTCCCTGTGATGTCTTTCGGCGCAATACAGTCAGAACATCAGCCTTCTTGTAGGAATACGCCGTTTAATGACACCACCACCTCAGGCCATCACAATGGACACGAGACAAACCTATTTTATACAAAAAATCATTTATTTATCTATATGCGTATACTCTGAGCTCCCACTATATATTTCTTATGGAACTATAATTTACTACACAGGGCTTCAAGGTATATTCACCATGTGTTGTACAGTTATATATTGACATATTTGTGAATATGTCTCTGAATATGAGACAGCGTCTCATGCTAATCTATTATTATTATTGTTAATTATTTGGGAAAGCCCTCTGGGGTTTTATTCCGCCATATCTCTGAGAGAGAGAGAGAGAGAGAGAGAGAGAGAGAGTGCATTCGATAAGAATATGTTTCACCGTGAGGTCATCATGGCATGGAACACATGAGTTAATCGTGTATGGCCGATTCTACATCGCCTGATCATGGTTTGATCGAAACGTTTCCGGCTGTTCAGATGAGTATAGCCTGCAGGTTTTTTTGAACTCATGAAGTTTGTTATTATTCACAGCATCCCATAAAGATTGAAACAGCCGTCTCACATAAGTACAGATATCAATCTCATCATCTAGGGCTACCTTAGCCATTATCAGCCTCAGTATTACGTTTGATGCCAACGTGACTAGGCAACCAACAGAACACAATATCAATCTGTTGATCAAATCTACAGTCATGTATAGTTGTAGAATACTCAAGATAGTGGGATGAGCCGAAGTTCCACTTTTAGTCGCTTGGAGGCATGACAGTGAATCTGAGAATATGACATAGTTTTTCCTTTTAGTGGAACCAATACCTTCTAAAGCCAACAATATGGCTTTTGCTTCTGCAGTGAATACCGAATTTTTACCTGGTAGTCGACAGGTTCTAGTTTTGGAACCATCTGTATAAATAGCCTGATGCGATCTGTATTTCTCTTTCAGTAGACCCCCATATCTCGGCATGTATTTATACCCTACTTGTACATATATTTATATATTATTTGTATATGGTGAATAAACAATCAATCAATCAATCAATCAATCAATTGCATGTCAGCAATGTACTACTCTAATTAATAACAAGCATCAGACGCGACATTCAATATTCAGCCGTCGTCCATAAGAGAATTTCCGTGTCAATAATCAAAAGACCTATTTCGTATGAAAGTTAGAACTAATTTCAAATGTGTATGAAATAAAAAAAATAAAAACATAAGATGGCGTCCTACAAGAAAGAAGCGGTCAGCAGTTTCCGAGACATGATGTTCTAAGCTTCTAATAGACTGTGAAATTCTGTCATGACTATCACTCCCATACGCTAGCAATTCAAAGCTGATACGGTCACTGCATTAAATGAACACACAACTCTGTGATTGGCTGGATTGTATTCCAGTTTTCTCCAGGGGGCAATGAAACACGTCGGAATTTTTTGAAAGTTTGAATTGACCAATCAAGTGCTGTAAAATTGGAAGATATCCCGTGACACACTTTTGTCTCTAGCAAACTCGATTGCGTTCACGTGATAAAGCTTAAAGTTTGTATCATTATTCACAATACTGTTTAAGGTGTTAGTGAAATTGGTGTTGTAGTTGTTGTTGTTGTTACAGGATATTTTTAAAGTGCTGAAAAGCATATACCTGAATACAATGACAATATATGTTCAGCGCAATTACACCCTGGAGTGCTAAATATCGAGATTGAAAGCATGAAACACAAGAATAAAGGGAAAACTAAATATTTAAATGTATCACTTTCGGCCCATCTAAATTATACACAATATGGAAGAAGTTCCTGTAAAATACAGAAAAAATGTTATTATACCACTATTGATAAATGCGATTAAATTTTAACAATAAAGTTGACAATGAATTTCAATTAATTGCCCAGATTTGTTTCTGGATTATTTAACATGAGGATAGATGTGGGAAATTGTTTAAAATTCATTATCAACTTTATGGTTAAAAATTAATCAATTTTACAAATATTTGTATGGTAACCTTTCTTTTTCTGTATTTTACAGGAGATTCTTAAATATTGTCTGTAATTGTGGTGGGCCAAAAGTGACAACCACCTCGCTGGGGGTCTTAATAGTACCCCAGCCACCAGTCAGATTTTTGTACCGGATTCGGGGCCTTCGCGCACATCGCCGGAAGTGACATCATATATAGTAAAATAGATGTTTGCCGAACATTTCGATTACTTTTCAAGTCTGCATAATACCTCTCTTGACCCAGCGTTAAAAAGAATTATCTGAAGATTATTTTCCCTGTTTATCTGGACAGAGCATATGAAGAGTAGTTCGCTCATGTGTAAAACTGAAGGAGTTGTTCGGCCGGATTCAAATTGAACCGTGCGTACGTGGGTTTTCCCCTATACGTCATAACAACGTAGTAAAGGTCAACTTCCGCTATTGGAGACAGGGATGATAATTGAGCCTGTGAAATGGAGCATGCGCTGTGGGGAGGATGCAAAAGTGATAGAGTTGAATGGTCATTTATTCTGTTTTATTGTTGTCTCATGGTTGAACTCTCATTACGTAACTTTTACACAAGTCCAGGAACGAATTGCACTGCACATACATTGTCATTATCTTCAGGCATATGATTTTAAGCATTTTTCAAAATACTCTTTAACAACAACAACAACAACATTCACTTCACTAGCACTTTAAAATCGTGCGGACATCCTTCAGACCAACACTTTTATTTTTTCAGCAATAGCACAACACATCCACCACCTATAACGACACACTCCACGCCGATAGTTTTACGGTACCGTTATGTCACCAAAGATGGGCATCTATGGCTGACAAAACCGACCAATGAGTCTTCGATACGAATCGTAGCTACGGAGCAGGTCGTAGAGGCGGCTGTCATCAAGGTAAATACACTGCGTCAATTTTGATGTCATATTGTGCACGGTTTAGCCGACACCTGACGTGTAAAGGAAATGACCGATACACGTAAAAATTTGATAAATGGAAATGACACATAACCATTGGTAGAATAAAGACACTATTATAGTGTGCATTTCCTTGTGGACCGTGGGGGATGACGTACAAGATATTCTTTCGTTGTGAATTATTGTTCAACTTGTTCGTTTAATTTGCAGGCGAGAGCGAGAGAGAGAATTAAGGTTCAATGTCGCGTTCATCAATATTTCAGCTTTAAAGCGACGATCAAACAAAATTCTAAGTATTCAAGTTAATAACCTACTTGGGTGGGTGACCGGGTGCTGTACTGGCTGGGCTGATCAGTGTCCAGGGTAATAGGAACTGTGAGCGCTCTCGTGTTCTGGCACATGTAGGCACCGTCGTGATATGAATGAAACAAGGTTGAAAACGACGTTAAACCCTAATACTCACTCACTCACTCCCTAATCCAACACACTAAACATACACACATTAAAATTTATGCAACAAACCGATTTCTCTCAAACAAAACAAGATACAGTCTTCTTTCACACGACTAAAAAGATCTTCAAAACTAGTTGCTCGGTAAAAAGAATCTCTTACAATCTTAAAATCTATACAGTCAATAAGAATATGTTTCACTGTGAGATCTTTGTGGCATGGAATACATCTTGGGACTGGTTCTTTTCTTAGTGAATATTCGTGAGTTAATCGTGTATGGCCGATTCTACATCGCCTGATCATGGCGTTTAATTTACATGTGTTACTGCATACTCTGTTGCATAATGATTAAAAACATAAAGCATTGAATTGAATTGCGCCAGATTGGTTTTGATACACCTGTACATTTTATAAGGTGTTCAAGTCATATATATTTTTCTTTATTCTGTACGAAATATCATAATATATCACAATTGTCACAGTTTTTGCATTATGATTCACAGGCCGGTCATACAATCGCTGCAATGGTGAAATACATGCCACAGTCGGTGTTCCATCTCGTAGCCAATAGTCACGGCGTCGGCATATTCTCTAAAGCCCAGGGTCTGACAGTCTACTCGGACTTTGCAAAACACGCAGACACTCCAGCATGCCACCGTATGTTATATTCCAACATGTCCTAATGCTGAGTTGTTCTGTTTAATATCTGAGTAGTACTGTGCCGAAAATTTCAAGCAATAACCAATTAGCTAATAACTGAGCAGTTAAACAATTTCCATTCTGACTAGTACTGTCTAGGGTCTGACTATTACTGTTCAGTGTCTGACTAGTTCTGTTTAATGTATAACTAGTGGTGTTCAGGGTCTGACTAGTACTGTGTAATGTTTGAGTAGTACTGTTCAGTGTCTGACTAGTTCTGTTCAGTGACTGTCTAGTTCTGTTTAATGTATAACTAGTGGTGTTCAGGGTCTGACTAGTACTGTGTAATGTTTGAGTAGTACTGTTCAGTGTCTGACTAGTTCTATTCGATGTATGACTAGTGTTGTTCAGTATCTGACTAATACTGTTTAATGTTTGAGTAGTACTGCTTATTGTCTGATTAGTACTCTTCAGTGTCGACTAGTACTCTTCATTTTCTGACTTGTACTGTTCAGTGTCTGACTAGTTCTGTTCAAAGTCTGACCATTTCTGTTCAGTGTCTGAACAGTACTGTTTAATGTTTCTGAGTAGTACTGTCCAGCGTCTGACTAGTACTGTTCAGTGTCTGACTAGTACAGTTCGGGGTCTGATTAGTTCTATTCAGTGTCTGGATACAGTTGTTCGATATCTGACTAGTTCTAGTTTTGTTCAGTATCTAACCAGTACTGTTCAGTGTCTGACTAGTACTGTTCAGTGTATGACCAGTTCTGTTCAGTATCTGAACAGTATTGTTTGATGTCTTGAGTAGTACTCTTCAGTGTCTGACTAGTACTCTTCAGTGTCTGACTAGTACTGTTCGGTGTCTGATTAGTACTATTCAGTATCTGGATAGAGTTGTTCAATATCTGACTAGTTCTGTTCCATGTCTGACTAGTACTATTCAATGTTTGACTAGTACTGTTCAGTGATTGACTATTACTGTTCAGTGTCTGACTAATTCTGTTCAGAGTCTGACTAGTACTGTTCAAGGTCTGACTAGTATCGTTCAATATTTGAGTAGTATTTTTGATTTTTGACTTTCTTTTCAGTATCAGACTAGTATTGTTCAGTGTTTGAGTAGTACTGTTCAGGGTCTGACTAGCACTGTTCAGTGTACGACTAGTTCTGTTCGGGATCTGACTTGTACTGTTCAGTGTCTGACTAGTTCTGTTCGATGTCTGACTAGTACTGTTCAGTATCTGGCTAGTGCTGTACAGAGTCTGACTAGCACTGTCCATTGCCTGATTAGTTTTGTTCAGTATCTGAGTAGTTCTGTTCAGGATCTGACTAGTTCTGTTCAGTGTCTGACAAGTATTATTTATGATCAGACCAGTTCTGTTCAGTGTCTGACTGGTACTGTTCAGTGTCTGACAAGTACTGTTTATGGTCTCACTTTTACTGTCCACGGTCAGACTATAGTACTGTTCAGATTCTGATTATATCTTCCCAATATCTTTACTGTTACTATTCCGGGTCTGACTAGTAGTCCATGGTTCGACTAGTACTGTTCAGTGTCTGATTAGTACTCTTCAGGATTTAAGCAGTGCTCTTCAGTTAAGCAGTGAACCATTCAGTGTTTGACTGCATTAATGGTTGAATAACTGCTTAGTATCTTTCAGTAACTGAACGTTCCATTTACTGCAACATGGTGGGCAACAGCTCAAATGTGATCCCCAGGATTGCCGGAGTATGTTCCTATAACACAAGTAGTGCAGCATTAGGGAGACACATGTAGGCGTCATTTCGCAATCACATAAGCTTCTAGAACCAAGTCCATGCAACAAATAGCGAAGACAGAACAAATCAGGATTGTTTCTATGTGTCATAAATCGACCGACTTTGATTCCTCAGTTGTGTGAGGTTTAACTGCAATCTGTATGCTATGTCATCCACGATGGACTGATCGGCATATGCTGATTAAGATCCGCTAGATGTTCATATGGTCGTGCTCCATGACACTCTTAGCTTTTAATGGTTATTTCACTTCAATGGGGCGAAGGGAGATAAGCCAGTTGTGATAAATCCATATAGAGAGAATGTCGTTTATTATCTTTCCTGGGGTTAGAATACACTAGTTATCGGCCCCATTACGTTCCAGGTTAAACAGCTTCAGTTCGCCCCAATATACTCGCACTGCAATTCAATTGGTTTTGGGAATGCAAACTATTTCCTACGACGAGCATTTCAGCGGCCCAAGCTGGTCACGTGGGTACCGTCGGTTGGTTGTGACCTGTACAGGACACAGGGTGGCCAATGTTACCAATTTTTCAGCAATAAATCGAGACATACTAACTAAGCGGAGCAGAATAATTATCCAATAATATAACGACTTTGTAGAATATTCTTACCATGAACATCCACCTTTGGAGGAAGTGACGTCATTTATTAGAAATAAATATTTGTCTGTGGGATCACAACACTTCTTGTCAGTACGTCGGCGTCGTTTCCCACCACCCTTTTACTGTTGCGTTTAATTAATCAGTGTATTTTACCAACATGATTGAAAGGAAATAAATGACGTCCAGAACTTCAACAAATTGATGGCACATTAAATCCTTAACTTTTTTATCATTCCTTAACTTTTTTATCATTGGATAATATCGTGGCTAATTCTTATTGATGGCACATTAAATCCTTAACTTTTTTATCATTGGATAATATCGTGGCTAATTCTTATTGACTTCTGCTTACTTAGGATGTTCAGATTTAATTCTGATGCATTTGTGACAGTGACGAACCTGTGTGTAGAGAACAGAAGACACCATAGATGTTCACATGACTAGTCCGGACCGTTGAAAAGTTCTCGTTTGCGTTCTCAAAAAAATTATTGGATTGCAGTGTGGTTTGGTACCTCCCACGTGAAGAGGGACGTGTGGTAGTGAATGTAGTTTGAAACTAAAGTACAGTTTTCCAGAGTTGAACTGAAGCTTTTTAACCTTGAAAGTACTGGGAAAAAATTGTTCCTTCTAACGTTAAGACACATCGAGAGTGGTCATCAAAACGGAGATATAGCGCAAAGGAAAGGAACGAGCGCATATCCGTCCACATTAACCTGCGGCGACTGAAATTCAGTGTCGAATCCCAACCCAGATATTGAAAATTACAAGAAGGTAAATCATTCACAAACTCGGCGGGTGATTATCCAACAAATTAATAATTATATAGACGCATGGAAAATAATGCACAAAACGTTTAGAGAACGATATACTTGAAGAAAGGAAAATCCATGACTAAATTTTTTTCCAAAATCTTCAATTTTTCTAATGAATTGGATTTGATACCAGGATATAAAAAAGACCACTCTATCATCATATTCACATTCTCCGAGACAGGGAAATCCTACGAGAAATTTAGTTCTTCTTTTTATGTAGAACATTTGACATAGATTAATTGAACCGAATAAAAACAGAGATCACGAAAACTATATGGATAAATATACAATACCGCAAAAGAAATATTGATCTCGCTGTGGTACATGGTATAAATTTCTATAAAACAAATACTGATCACATCGTCTGGCTATATCTAATTTCGCCATTGTAAATGAGGAATAACTTGCTGTGAAACATCCTTGATAGTCCTAAAGTTCTAATAAAACGAAATTTTTAGGAAATCTTGTGTACCAAATATTTGACAAAATCCACAAATGTGTTTAAACGTCTGTTTCAGCTCGCTATGATTAATTAATTTGGAATATTTGAAGTAATAATACCATCACCACCAATTATGTTAGGTTACTGGTCTTGCCCTTCGATGAAAATATGGGAAGATCGATCAAATCAGCGTTTCCTTAACTTTGGAAAATATACAAAATGAATTTGAAGGGCATTAAATAAACAAAAGACAAAGCGCAAGTGGACAGGTTTGGGTGTAAATTAATTGCTGGAAAAGATGAATTGAACAAATAAGGTTATAGTGAAATCAAATTAGATAAATAATTAAATACAAATAATTTTTTAACCGAAATATCCTAAAGGAACGAAAATTATATTAATAGTACCGGTAAACAAGCAAGTCCAACCAAAATAAGGACGATTTTGGAAACACGTTGGATATCACATATGAAGTGCTCAGTGAAGCCTTGAAAATTGATAAAAGTCTAGGCATCGACGGTTTTCTGGTCGATTTTTTTAAAAGTTTCGTGGAAATAGGTGGATGATTTAGCGTACTACAAAGAATAATTTTAAAACCTGCATTGCAAATCGATTAAAATTAATTTAAAAAAACTGATTCACGAGGACCTGAGGTATACAGGGGAGAATGAAAGAGTAGCTTATGGTCTTGTGTTCTCTACAAAAAATTAGAGGCATTTCATGGTTACAGTTACATGTAGATTTCGAAAAATATTTCGATTATGTTTCCTGGATATTTTATCCAATGAGATGGACAAAATGATAACCAGACAATGGTGAACTTCCATAGTAATTCTTTATTGGAAATATTCACGCAACCACCACGTATGTAATTTTTGCCCAATTTTGCTTGTCAACAACAGATAGCTGCAGTGGTGTTTGTCACGTGACTTGCATGGGGGACGGTCGTAAGTTTTCTCACATCGCTGGTATGACCGGGGGAACGGCGTATGCGGTCGATTCAAACATACTCTGTAATCACCAAGATGCCTACTACCATCGCTTCAACGTCTTAGCCCACGAGTTCTCCCATCTCATCATGTTTCACCTGGACAGCAGCTGGAAACACCGGGTGAGGCATCTTTGTCCGCCATCCTTGTTGCGTTGCGTTTATCCGTTACCCTCAGAAGTGCAAGTAAACATAAAAATTACAAGGAAAATGACTGTACTATCGCTAGAATGAATATTAAAAGTATCGTTTTACTAGTATTAAATAACGATACTCGTAAATATATTGATATACATGTATGCGTAAAATCATGTATGCTTGTGAAGAAAGCTACTTTCTTCAAATTATAACGGACAACGAGTTTCAATATCTCGGTGAGTTACATTTAATGTACTGCATTATAAATGGGGCGATAATGAGGAAAATTATTCAGCTAGGAAGTTCAATTGACTATCGTCTCGCCTAGCTGGCGAGATTCTGCTGGTGTACGTTTCGTCCCCGAGGCCCGCCCCCTGTGCAGACCTTTTGGTCTTTGATATATGTTGCCATTGTGTGAAGTTGATGCTGGGTAGACATCGGGCCTTACAGGCTAGTCTTTTGTGTTAAATGCCGTCATTTTCATCTGACGACGATGCAGCTCACCAGTCCCCAGTGTACGAGTTGTCACAGCGACACAGCTCACCAATTACCAATACACGAGTTGTCAGAGCATTTCCATCATAGCTCTCTAGATTTGTATCTAATACCGCTTATGCCGGTGCTAGGGGCCGTGTTGTCATGTCATCCAAGTTGCCACATGAACAGTTACAATAAAAGCGTACCTGAGATACAACACATATCACGAATCGTTAGATTCTTGGTATGTGCTTTAAAATAAGACTATACTGTGAAGTAATGTGGCTCTGTCAGTATTTCGGCACCTCTTCCCACTTTCCGGTAGATACTTCATGTAGGAAGCCATTGTCTGAGTCTTTGTGCAGCTGAAAAGGCTGAAGTCTAGACATATTGTTGTTCCCAGACTTGGCTATTGTATTCATTGTCTCGTGATTCTTACATGGAGTATGAACCCACTTCCCTTATATGCGTTGTAGTAAGACAAAACATGATAAGCAATTCCAGTTTGTCTTCTCGAGCTTAGATATGCATGATAACGCATTTACATTTTTATATTATGCCGGCTTCTATTTTGGGACAATTATGTCGCCTGAAAATTGTTATTCCAGATATTTTATTCTTGGACGACGACTGGCTATTGACTATTGGATCAGACGCTTACGTTCACATAGATTAATCTATTAAAACGCCATCCTGGGTGAATCTCCTCTAACTGTGCTTCAATTTCAAGTCATGAAATTATTGAAAGGACACTGAAGGTGTTCAAATTTTCTCTCGTGTTTGCGTACTCACCCGCTTTGTCATAATGTAACGAAATCCTTCGTTTCCTAACCTCAGCATAACGTCCTATGAGCAACGACGTAGTTTGGCGCCTTTTGCGGCAGAGTTCGATCTCGGGACTCGAACAAACTGTTTAACCCCACCAGACCCGGGGGGGGGGAGGCAAAATGCCCCCCCCCCCCTCCAAATTTTCTGCGCTATCTCCGGAACGACAAAAAATTGAGAGCTGAAACTCCGTGACTTTATAGTTTATCATATTGGGTTCATTTTGAGCCTATTTGCAATACCCCCCGAGCAGAAAATCATGGGTAAATTCAAGATGGCGGCCACTTGGGAGTACC
Organism: Hanleya hanleyi; assembly: GCA_036873755.1. NCBI lineage: Eukaryota > Metazoa > Mollusca > Polyplacophora > Lepidopleurida > Hanleyidae > Hanleya > Hanleya hanleyi. Next base: position 94,473 of record JAVTVY010032192.1, read on the forward strand.
AGAAAAGTGATGTTTTCGTCATATTTCTTAAGAAATTCTGCTTTTCCGCGATGAAAAGTGGACAAAAACTGTATTATTTCACATCATATTAATATTTGCTAATTTATCATGCAGTTTTTGCGGTGAAATTGCTTAAATAAAAAATTCGGAAAATCGACCAAAAAATGCCGTTTTCGAAAATGACGTCACTGTCACGTCATCAAAGCGGCCATCTTGGATTTTTTTTTTACATTTTCTGGTAGAGGTTGACACAAGGGTATAGTGTGGTAAGTTTCAGCCCCCTAGCTCAAAAGGTAAGAAAAATAATTAGCCCACCCCAGCCTGGACAGGTCCCAAAAAGCCCAGGTCAGAAGGGTTAATTGATATTGACCATGTTTACAGATATACGATGCGTATACACACGCGAAGGCCAAGGCGACCTGGGACCTGCATTCGTACGCCATGAGTAACCGTAATGAATACTGGGCAGAGGCGGCCGGTACCTTTCTCATGTTCTCCCATATCACCTACACCTCAGGTGGAATGACCAAGTAAGTCAACGGAACGAAGTAAAATTCGATTAAGTTTCCAGGATATCAAAAAAATTGAAGTTTGGTGGAACTCGAATATTTTCCATCCCCTATGGTAAGTAAAAATATGCTCAAAATCAAATAAATTGCCAGGATCCGAGAAAAAGAACTTTGTTCGAATTCTAATTGTCTATATCTCGGAAAAATTAAGTTTGATTAATTCAAATAGATTGTCAGTGTTCATCTTTAACGGAATCTTGATCTAGAAATGTATAGGCCTATCTTCGGCTGCAACGAACTTTACTGACTACTGTTGTTCGCTTTCTTAATGAGTGTTTCTGGAAGGACCTTCTGACTATGTCGTTGTTTCTATTACTGTATAATTGGTTGAAACCTCAATTACTGGAATTCTAGAGGAGTTCTGTGATGTGAATAACAATATTGTCCACCAGAGTTCTCTCCCCTAATTTATTCCCAGAACACGAAAATGAGCAACATATTTCACTTCCCCAGCCGTATGTAATAGCAATGATTTGCTCTGAACCGGAAATTTTCACAACAAATGCGCTATTAAGTAGTCTGCTTCGACAATATCTCCACTAATGAAGAACATCATTGGAGGCTTTTTCAACAATTTAACTAATATAATTTGATAACTCGACCATGTTGTCGACTACTCGCGTAATGCTAACGTTTATTAAGTTCCAGATGGAGCTAGAAGAACTCTGGTTTATATTCCGTGCTTCCTCTCTTAACCATAAAACTAATGCCTTAAAAATGATTGTTTGTTCAATCCAAATTATTTCACCAGGTGCGGTACTGCCCACCTGTGTCAAACGAGAAGAGCAGCGAGAGAGTATCTTCAACAGCATGACCCAGAGATCTACAGTGTTCTAGAGTATGTATTCACGGACAACCACCCAGAAATATACGTTCTTCTGCACCCTTGCATGTAAAAGAAATTATTTAAATAAAAGAGACCTGTGTTTACTATAATGTTCATAATTTGTTTCCCCGATGTTATTAGTTTCTTGTGGGCGAGTGCTACAAAAGAGTATTTCGGTACATGATATATCAATGAGCTTCTATCCAGCCGACCGTTTCCATGGAGTAGACAAGATAGTTTGTTTCATGGTACTCATTCAGACAGGCGAAATCCGTCATCTTTTGTTATCACTTAGGTCTCCCAGAGTAGTTTTTTTTATCACCGCCTCTGTATCCTGCATTCACTTTTGAATAATTTGAATAATGAGGCTCAATCTTATAAAAATAATCCTATCGATGCTTCCCAATTGAATATGTCGCTATGTAGGACCTTAATGATACGACTAATATTTAAGGGGAAAAATCAAATGCTTGCTCGATAATCTGGTTTAAGTGGCATATGGACATCTGAAAATATCAATAATCTACCGTTGAACTATCTATCTACTTTATTATCAGTATCATCAGGTCTGGCGCAATAAAATATCGGAAACTGGTAAATTAGATACGGAAACTGGTAAATTAGATAGCTATATATTGTATAAATCGACTCATGAATTACGAAACATTTTAATGCTGTTTTGTTAAATTAGAGAAGGGGGGGGGGGGCGGGGGGTTCCAATATGTCTAGACCGGAGAGAATATGCAAGCCATGCGATTGTAAGAATGTACAAAATGAATTTCATTTTATATGGGTTTGCCACTTTCTACAATGAGCTACGATCAATGTTCTTGCCGAAAATTTGTAGAACATAGCATACACTTTCTTATGAAAACTTTGAAACCTGAAACTCAGGAAAGTCTTGGAAAAAATATATATATTATGCCATGGACCAGAGAAAACAAAACAATAAATGCAAAGTTGATTTTATTGGTAAGATGCACTTTTATGTATATTTAAATATGTAGAGTAATGTATGCATGCTGCAACTGCAGCATGTTATGTGGACCAGCTGCTTCGAATTGTTGGATGTGGCTAGGAGCTGTGATGGCTTATGGCTAATAAAATTGATTGATTGAATGATTTCAATTGAATTTGGTGTTCAGAGCGCACAGTCCATGATTATTTAACAGCCTTATAACATCACAGCCGCATTTGAACTACGGTACGTTACTAGAGATCGGCGAGGGGATAGTCATCGTCTCCGTTTCAACCCAAGGTTTATGCCAAGGACAAGTTTATATATCTATCCGTAATTATTATAGCAACAGCGTGGCGTCTGATTAAGCTGAGCCATACAAGAAGAGAGAGAGAGAGAGAACTAAGGTTTAATGTCGCGTTCAGCAATATTTCAGCTATATAGCGACGATCAAACACAATTCTAAGTACTCAAGCCAATAACTTACTAATCCAACGCATTAAAACATACACACATTAAAACTTACGCAACAAACCGATTTCTCTCAAATACCCACGATGCAATCCTCCCTCACCCGACTAAAAAGATCTTCCAAAGTAGTCGCTCGATAAAAAGCATCTCTTACAATCTTAAAAATATATGCATTCGATAAGAATATTTTTCACCGTGAGATCCTCATGGCATGGAATACACCTTGGACTGGCTCTTTTTCCAGTAAATGTTCGTGAATTAATCGTGTATGGCCGATTCTGGCCATGGTTTGATCCAAACGTTTCTGGTTGTTCAGAAGTTTGTTATTATTCACAGCACCCCCTAAAGATTGAAACAGCCGGCTCGCATAACTACAGATAGAGGGTCTGAAATCGCTATATGGGATTCCAGCAGGATCAACCTCATCATCTATAGGGCTGCCTTAGCCATCCGATCAGCCTCAGTATTACCTTTGATGCCAACGTGACTAGGCAACCAACAAAACACAATATCAATCTGTTGATCGAATCTACAGTCATGTAGTTGTAGAATACTCAAGATAGTGGGTTGAGGCGAAGTTACACTTTTAATCGCTTGGAGAATATGACATTTTTTCCTTGCTACTCTCTCAACATCTTTAGAACCATCTGATGTGATCTATATTTCTCTCTTAGTAGACCAAATTGTTGTGTATACACGAGCTGGCTCGTGTCTGCCTTTTCATATTTCGTCAATGTAATATCTACTTCTGGTTTGATTACCTGCCATGGTGGAGTTGGCAAGAGCTTGTTGGGTAAAATTTTATTAAGCTTACTACCAGCTGTTACAATGTGTTATTTCATACGAATTCCAAGAGGTGAAATAATGGAGGGTTTTTTAAATAGAAATCAACATACTGAGGTTTGAAAACACAGTTATATGCAGGATTCGAATGCTTTGATCGCAATTTTGTGATATATTGGAGTGATAGTTTAATTCTTCGAAGCTCTATAGGAAATTCATCTGCTCCGATATATAAGCTTTCTTTAGGGGATGTTCTGAACGCTCCAAGGCAAAGTCTTAGTCCTTAATGGAGAACAGGATCTAGTTTTGAAGTTTGACTTGCTTGCACCGTTGTAAACAATAGAGCCATAATCAAGTTTGGAACAAACAAGTGATCGATATAAATGGAGAAGTGTTTGCTGCTCTCCTCTCCACTTATAGTTGGCAACTACCTTCAAGAGTCAAGAGCTTTCAATCAATGTTAGTCGGATGTTTGAATGTTAGTCGGTGGTCAAACAACATTCCTAAGAATTTGACCACTTTTACCACTTTGATCTCAGTTCCATCTAATGTTTGTACTGGATTTTTGTGCTGGAAATATTTTCTGCACAAGTGTATGCAATTTGTCTCAACCCTGGAGAATTTGAACATATTTTCTAGACACCATTTCTGAATTATATTCAGACAAATTTGTAATGTTCTCTCAATATTGTGTATACTTTTTCCCCGCACGAAAATGTTGAAACCGTCTACAAAGAGTGAACCATCAATTGATTTATTCAAAACTTCCGCCAAGCTGTTGATACTAAACATAGTAGACAAAATACTGCCCTGTGGGGCACCCTGATCTTGGTCGAAATGATCAGACATGGTTGTCGGCAACCGAACTTGGAACTGTCTATCATTAAAAAAATTGGATATGAAAATGGGTAAACGGCCCTTTAATGACATAAAATGAAGGTCTTTTAGAATCCCGTATTTCCATGTAGTATCATAGGCTTTTTTTAAATAAAAAAGATGGAAACTACATGTTCATTCTTGGCGAAAGCATTTTTGACACAGGAATCTAATGTGCCTAAATGGTCAATGGTACTTCTATTTTTACGGAAACCAGCTTGAATATCAGTAAGTTTCTTTTCAGTTTCTATGTACCAAACAAGGCGATCATTTATCATGCGTTCCATGCAAACACAGCTAAGTGGATGATAATTACCAGGATCTGTATGGTTACGGCCAGGCTTTGGTACTGGTATAACGATGGCATTATGCCACGACGGTGGATTAGTCTTCTCTTGTCCAAAGTCTGTTGAATATGCGTAATAGGATTTCTAGAGAAGATTCGAGTAGATGTTTCAAGAGCTGATAATGAATATTATCAGGGCCTGCAGCAGAATCGTTATCTTTGGAGAGAGAAGCATCAAGTTCCTCAATTGTAAACATAGCGTTATAGCCTTCATGGTTACTGGAGGGGAATTTAATTTCATGTTTCTCTTCTTTTTTCTGGAAACATTGAAATTTGGGTACATAATTATCTGACGAAGAGTTTTTAGCAATTGATTCGCTTAGCTTATTTGCAATCTCTACTCTGTCAGTTAACACCTGATTTCCATCGTTGAGATGATGAACACTAGACTTGGAGCTTTTACCTTTTATTCTTTGGGTCATATTCCAAACTTTAGTTATAGGAGTATGTGTATTGAATAGAAACATAATTTTTCCAAGAATCACGTTTGTTCTGTTTCATGGTTCTACGAGTTTTAGTTCCAGTTACTGAGATCTTTCAAATTTTCAGAATTTGGACGTTGGCGGAAACACCGTTCAGCTTTCTACGTTTCCTTCCTTCTTGCAGTCATCATCAAACCATGTTTTTTAATATGTGCAACTCCTCAAGATGTGGGTATGGTTTGGTTAGCAATTTCAATCAGCATATCTGAGAATAACTGTATAGGATCTGGAACATCAGCAAAAGAAACTGCTTGTTGTTCTTGTGAACAAAGCTTTTTCAAATTCTGACCAATTTGCTTTCTTGAAATTATACCTTGTTAAAGGGGGGTCTGTCATCAGCTGAATGAACAGCTTTTAAAACAGTGGGCAAGTGATCACTTCCACAAAGGTCATTATGAACAGACCAAGAAAATTCTTCGAGTATAGGAAGGTCGCAAAGTGAGATAAAGCTGAATAGGTTCCATGAGCTATGGAAAAATGTGTATAAGAACCATCATTAAAAATACACAAAGAGTTATTTGATATAAAATATTCAAGAACTTTTCCTTTACAATTCTCTTCTTAAGTTCTCAAGTTACTATGGCCGTTAAAATCACGCATCAATAAACAAGGTTTAGGGAGCCGATCGTAAACATTCTGAAGTTCACTAATTACAACGCATATAAGGGAATTGGGAAGAGGGGCGGACATACTGACAGAGTCACATGACTTCACAGTAACACGGTCCAAACTATTTTTTCACGGCCGATGATGCTCATTGGCTGGTAATTCAGATATACAAAACCATACGTTCTGTGGATGGGATTATCCCCGGAAATTAATTCTTTGATTCTGTATTCTTGTAAAAGACCATCTAAACTTCGTCTTAATTCTGATATATCTATTTCTGAATAAATGTACAACTCCCTGCCGACTCGGTTCTGAATTCCGATTTCAGCCTTCGAAGTCCACGACGCTTGATTCTGGAATCAGTCGTCGTGACGCTTGATTCCAGAATCAACCGTCGCAGTTCTACGTGCATGATTCCTGGATTTCAGAATCAGTTGCCTCGACGCTCGATTCTAGAATCAACCGTCGTGATGCTCGGTGCTGATTCAAGTCAACCCATTCCAAGTTGAAGTAAGAAGAATCAAATGTCAGTCGACGTATACCCTCGCTGATCCAACGATCATCATACTGTATCATGTCGATGCATGTTACTTCTAAGAAATATCCAAAACTTTAGAGCGACAATTGGTATCTTCTTCAAACGTCCGACATGCAAACCGGATATGATTTAATGATTCTGATATCTTTCGTCATTCCGAAAGAAGCAGAATAGTATAAGAATGAAATAGTAAGATCCTGGTATTGAGTTTAATAACTGTTTTATTACAGAAAATTAATCTGGTCCAACACAAGGCGTGTTTTAAATGTTGCATAGTATATTATAAGGGGTGTCCATATCCTTCTCTATCTCTTCTCTAAGTCGACGGTAAAGCCTACTACAGTGTATCACCCAGTTCCGAACCACAAAACAGTCGGTACCTGCTACTGGCCACAGTTTATATCCTAAATCTAACTACAAGTTTGAAATATATGCTTTAAGATCTGCTGAATAATATGGCAATAAAAGTTTTTCTAGATGATTTGTAAATATAGCGATAAATGGTCGGCTTATTCGTGACGTTCATTACCCAGTTCAGGGTTAAACTTCCAGTTTCGAATCGGATCGTTTTCCTAAGGTCTAAATATGTCCCAATAGCAATTTACTTGCCTAAACTCACTGGGAAGAGGACTACGGTATTCATATATAAATCCATGCAAAGATAACACAATCTTATCATCTTCAACATATCAAATTTAAATCCCGAAGATTGGATCATAGGATCGCGCTTCAACTTTTTCAAATCACCAAGGGACGAATTCTGCATCCTTTAACATGGCGCCAAAATGTGACTCGGAAATAGGTAAAGGACACGAACTTACTTCCCGTCGAATAAAACGAATTCTAAGAACGGGACCGACTTGTATTTTAAGTGGTAGTTTATTTAATAATTTTACGCTATTTTGATACAGAAAACGTCAACCATCTCCTCCTAGTTTCCATGGATTAGGTCGACAAACATATATCACATATAGAAACAGAGCGCAAATCGCCGTCCGCTCGACATTGGCCGACATACAAGTTCAGTTTTCTCTCTTCAAACGAAGCTCTGGCTGATGCTGAACTTGGTTACAGGAAGACAATTAATTATATTTTTCAGCCATGCAAGTTTGGTATTTTTAACGCCATATATCACAAACAAATGCAGCCGTGAATCTGGACTGACCCGGATCTGGGAAAGATTTGGAACTAGGAAATTACCTGTAACAGTCTGATATCAAAGTACTGCTTTTAACAGCGCGTATATTAACAGGGTTTTCATTAGAAGCAGGCGGCTAAATACTTGTACATTTGAATTGCCTACTCTGATCAATGCAATATAAACTGACATTGGTAAAGTGATTCTTTTGTATGAATCGAGCCATCTTTTGGTCTGCTACTGAAATTTTAGTTGTTGATAGCAGTTTTAGGGAAACTAATCATCATTTTCAAATCATCTGAATATTCTTTTCAAATGTTTAGTATACATCGAGTGACTTCCTCCAAACGAAAAGTAGCGATAACCCGAAAGCTGAGAAAGCGAAACTAATGTAACTTTCGCGAGTGACTTATAGCTGAATGAATATGAAATATTATGCAAATTTCACATTATGACAAGAGACTGCTATACATGAGCAGTGTGACTAACGTCACAGGACCTACGAAGTAGAGTAGGCATTAGGACTTGGAACGCGAACTGAACTCTTGGAAATCCCCGCCCCCAGTTAGAATCCTGCCTATATTAAGATGGGCACCGCCCAAGTCAGAATCGCCAGTGATTTTCATCAAAAATCACCAGAAATTTTCATCAAAAGTTGGTCAGCTCAAGACTTATTGGTAACAATCTCCTAATGCGCCTTCATTCCAAAAATAAATAACGATCGCCGATTTAATTTCACAATTTGTTAACTAAAGGAAACAGATTGAATAATAAAAAAGTTCAGTAGATTTCAAGCTTTACGTGTGAAAATATATCGATCTCTTTAATGGTTTTCAGTGCCCTTGTCCAGGATCAAAACAACTTTTTGAATCGCATTATTTTCCCAACAATACAACAAATTTTTATATATAGTACTATAGTAGAAATGTAGCATTTATGTAGTTTACGGTAATTCAACTCCAGACCAACACCGTCTCTGCACAAGATAATGATTTCATGCCATTCTCCTGAGCATAACCGGTACAAAGACGAATAAATAGCGTCTACTTACTTTATCTAGTTAAATTCTACCCGAAGAAAATAAATTAAGACCCTTTAAACATGCCATCATGGCTTTGTTTCACCCTCAGTAAACTTTTATCGTTGTTACTGATGCCATATCTTTCTTCTGCTGTGTCATTTAATTGGTTGATGTAGTAAATTTCACCACCAGTGCGTAACTGTAACTTGACCTGAATTTGACGCCTGATGTTGTCTGTGAGGAAATGTTTCAAGGATGTGAAATAGGATACACGTTAAAGTCCACAGTTTTCATATATCTAGATAACAATATACTGAATTGTGTGTAGGCTGGCAAGTTGGTAATAGCAGTGTAGAAAAAGGCACTAACAAATGATGGAAAATTAGCATTTCCTATTTCATTATCCCATCACGTTTTGTACTGTGTTATATATACAGTGAAACATACAGCCAAGGCTTCCCGATGGGCATGACAGTGCACTCGCTGAGCTATCAATAAATAATAAAAAAAATAATTATAAATCAAATTTTCAGCAGAATTCGATCAGCTCAGAACTTGTTGGTAACAATGCCCTAATGCACGTTCGTGCCAAAAATCAAGGTTCTAATGTCAATGGTTCTCCTTATTTTGCCGACGAAAGGACTCGGATGGACTGACTGACTGACTCACTCACTCATTACCGGACAATTTGCGATCTGTAGCCTACTTCGTAGGAAAATAAATCCATTAATTAATTACCAATGGTACATATAACGAAAATTTAATTGTGTAAAACTAGCCTGGACAGGTTGCGTATAACCGTTAGATTTGGTTACGCCAAAGTTACGCTCGAATTGTTGGTGCAGACGTCTTTTGGTGCAAATCTGTTCTCAACGTGTCTGATGTGTAAATCTTTTGAAGAAGGATAAATATCTCTTGAATCGTGGAAAGTAAGGCCGTAACTGACGACATAAAATAGAGATTACTTTAGAAATCAGAGAAACTTTTCTCAAAAGAAACATATGGATCTTGGAAATAAGATACAGCCTAAAGAGTTCAGCAGAATTTCTTGCTGAAGGATGATGTGAACTCCTTCAGATTTCACGAAGTGTATTTCATGAAACATCCATGTCCAGTGAAGGGAAGCTGGTGTCAGTCATTCTAAAATACGCAATCTGTAAATTTTCATCCAAGACGGATTTTAACAGAACAAGAACCATTATATGAATGTCTTGATATTCTAGAGTACCACTGGGTTCAAGTCCAGTGATATCACGCGCTCACAATACAGTCTGGATCGCGTTGGGTACATGTCTGGTTTGGTTGTAGCTTCTTTCTTTGGGTCAGTTTTAATGCTCACACTTCAAACTAGTTGGGGGATCGTTGAAGATCTTAATATCACATGACCCAGGGCACCTGGTCTGGTTCGGTTGAAGATCCACTCAGCCACAATTAAACCTCTTAATTAACTATGAGACACATGACCCGTCCTCCGTTGAAGATCCTATATATTCCCATTCATTGTGGAATTGTTAAGGGACCCTTTCTGGTTCAATAGAAGACTTTAAATACCATGAACATCTGATATGTCTCCTGGGCATGCGACAACGTCTCTGGTAACGCACCTGTAATGACAAACGTGTAAATAATTTTAATAAAATTAATCAGATATCTGGTACTCAAAACTGATCTTCGACTCTTTCTTTTTTTTATAGATGCTTCCATCTGCGGGTTCAGAACATTGAGAGATAAACAGAAAATGTGGGCAAAACCAGTGAGAGTGACACTTCAAAATCAAATGACGTTATTTTTTCAAGTGCAGATGCAATTGATTAGATCAGTCATGAACTTAAAGTATATGATTACTGTTTATTTCCCTGACATTTGAGCATGTATTTGAAATAATTCTTATCCCGAAAGATCAGAGGATATTTCAAGTATCCCCAAGGCGCCAAATCTGTGGATAACTTCTTTATTTTGATATTTTTTTATATCAAAATTAAATGTGCGCCGTTTTGGTATTTATTATAGTTTATTTTTGATATAAAAAAAAATGCATCAATTTTTTTTTTTTATATCGAAAATAAAGCTTCATCAAAACAAGATTTTTTTATATAAAAAAAACTAGTAAAACGAATTATATAAAACAGAATTTTTAATACAAAAGAAAAGTATTTTTGATATCGGAAAAAGAATTAAATTAAACGAATAAATACCAAAACGGCTGGCCATAAGGAAGTGTCGACACTTCGTGCACGCTTGTTGCAAATGCATTTCAATCATGTATTTTATACACATTTGGTGCCCTCTGGAAATTTAATTCACCACTAAAATTAGGGGTAAAAATTGTCCATATAACTGAAATTTTGATCACTGATGGGTTTTAACTTCTTTTTAAAACTTTTAAAAATTGTATCCACGCCGTGTATGTAACGGCATGAAGTGTTCAAAATATCTCCAGTCCAAAATAGCACTGTGATCCTTGGTATGTGACCCGTACTGAAATACTTTATCGCACCATTCAATGTGGTGCCAACCCGTCAGTAAATCTGCCACGATACTATCCTGACCATCATTCAATGATTCCTTCACAATTGCTAATTTTGTGTTTTATATACATATTTTAAAATCACTAAGCTCAGTGGTAAATTATGGCCCCGTGGGCTTCTGGGGTTGACCTGGGGTTGTCGTGCAAAAATTGCGAGATCAATAAATTCATTCATGCAGTGTGAAATATCAGGATCATGTCGAGCTGATCGTAATTCGTATGTGTCAGAATGATATGGTTATATTGAATTATGTCAGCTTCATCGTACACCCCCTCCCCCAAAGTTCTCTTGGGGACTACTACCTATGTCACGATTGAAAAGCCCGCTCCCCGGATCCATTGAGTTTGAGAGTATGAACAATCATAAAAACAATCTTCACCTGCATGCCACTGCATGCAGGCACCCTTGGGCACTTTGAGGTTAGCCGTTATAGGTGTGGGGGGGAGATTCCTCCTCGTCATTGTTAATCCGAGCGGAACATGACATCATCGCGTCGATGTTGAGTCGTTGACAAGCTGCCATCTTTTCATCGGTTTTGCCAGATGCACAATCCTCTCTGTGGGAACCTGGAGCTTCTTTGTTGCCGTCACAAAAAGTTTTCAGCTGAGATAACCGCGCGTTCCCCTGCACACTGGTGAATTGGAACTCTTCAACAAAAAAGGAGCAAAATTGTTTCGGGAGAACCGTAAGGACATTTTCGGTCGCCAGATTTCAGCCTTTGGTGGATTATTTTCTCGATACTTTTCAACAAATCATTCAGTTTATTATTGTTATTAGGATTTTCAATCAACGTATTGGTATTTATATACATATTTTCAACAATATGTACAACGAATCTAATGTTCGGGCTCTGACCCCACTTTCCAATACCTTTCGTTTCACATATTTCTAGCAGACGCTCTCGCGCGCCGAAGCTACGTCATCAATCCGACGGTGAAAGTTTCACGAAGTTTTCTTGCCTTCTCTTGTGTATTTCCGTCATCTTATCACGGATTCTCAAAATGATCTGGTGATAATAAGGTGCGTATTCCCTCTGTTTTACAATTTTCAAGTGATTGAATCACTGACTGGGCTTTTCCAGGAGGTGTTAAATGTTTCAAAGTGTCGACAATGCAACAACAACAACAACAACAGTGTGGTTTGCCGGTGTGATGACCAAGAATGTGATGGGGGTTAGTGTCCGTTCTCGTAGATATTTTTCTTGTAACTTAAAGACGGACACTTATCCGTAATGTGAAGCAAATTGTACCAGGTGGGCAGGGCTAGAAGAGAAGAGCCGGACATTTAGTTTGAACTACCGGACATTTAAATCTTCCACACCGGATCAGCACGGTATTGTGCCACCTCTCCCGTGATTTCGATGAATGTTTTGGACAGATGCTCGAGCCAGAAACTTGATAGTCCATTGAGTGGTGTAATGATGGTGTTTCGGTCTTTTAAAAAAGAAACCTCTGAAATTATAAATGATTTTTTTTTCTGTTGTGTGTGTGCCAACAATAGTCTCCCTTAGGCTTAGCTTAATACCTTTCACACATTATAAAAATGCTTGAATAAGCTGTATTGGATCGGATCCCTTGGGGTTTTGTTTTTGTCGGAAGGGGGGGGGGGAAATCCATTGGTTACTGGGCTTCATTAGGAAGAAATCAATTATTAATTAAGTGCTACATGTTGGGTGAAGATATTTATAAAATCATGCCAAATTTCCAATATATTAATTGGAATTTTACTATTGGTTGAAAATATGTACAATATGAACTATTGCACGAGTTAGACAAACAGGAAACATGTTGTCTAATCTACACGGATTCATAGCTAAAAGTAATTTGTAACTGTTTTAAAAAAGCAAAAGAACCCGAAAGAATTGGTAACTTGTTAGCAGTTCAGTGTTGCAATGTTGATACAGATCATAGTCGTGTAACTACACTTGAATCTGTGTCAAGATAAAAAGTTACTTCAGATGTGGGTTTCACTATACTAGCAAAGTAGCAATGCACTAAGACATTTTTTTTAATATATATTTCAGTAAATGCGTTCAGCACTTCACCTGTGGATTGATGCCAGAAAACCATGCGTGAAATGAGATTGGTTTCAGAATACGGTAAGTACTACCCACAGTTACCTCCTACAGTACTACATGTACTCATGTATGATATTTGATGACAGATGTATGCCTATATGTTAAAAAAAAGAGAAAAAAAAGAGGAAATTATTAATTTCCATCTTTGTGATGTTTAACTCAAATAGAGCCATTCTGTTGATGTCAAAACTAACGAAACCTAAATCACTACATTTTTTTTTTATTTTCTAGCACACCTGTGTTTTTTGTCGTAAATCTTATAGGTGTGGTAGAAAAGTGAAAATAGTAATTTGGGAGTTGTTAACCTTTAACTCAAATCTTAAAACTGTCATGCAGTATATGGCTATCATATGTGTTTCATTTGCAGTTGACCAGCAGAAGAAGCCAGTTGAGAAGACTGCTTGTTAATATCCTAGAGCTGTGTAGGCTAATTCTCAAGCGATGACGATGACGGTCATATATTGTGACCAAACTATGTTGTACCTGTAAGTGTTGATGTCTATGAAGAATAAGCCATGAAAACATTATTTTATTACTTTGAAAAGTATTTGCATACTTTTTAGCTGTTTTGTAATAACTAGTCTATAGCTAATTCAGGCCTTGAATTTGGAAAATTTGAGGGCAAGGCCAATTTGGTGGAATTAAGAGCACTAAGGCCTGACTGATAAACTTGAAAATTAGCAGCGGGCATCAAGGCCAATAGGGCGGGCATCCAAGGCAATGGCCTCAGTGGCCTTGGTTAAATTCAAGGCCAGCTAATTCCAGATCTATGTTGTTGTTGCTGTAATTGAAGCAATATTAGCGCAAACTAATACACATCCAACTCAAATCCTCAAAGTGTGAAATCATGAATTTGTATACTATCGAAGTTTTAAACTACATGTCGTATTTATTCCTCATTTCAGCAACCCTCTGTCCAGAGAAGAAACTACCAGACGGCGGTATGGCGAAGCCAAGATTGACATCCCTAATAGGACTTCGAAACAGATCATTCTGCTGTGAAGAATTAAGCGATAAAAAATGATAAAAGAGAGATGGAACCAAATATCGGACCGTGACATTCGCCATTTCGATACAAAGTTATTCCATTCACCTGTCATCCAATGGACATGTATAGAACTGATAATTTGACATTGCCAAAGCTGATTGTATCATAAGAAATCCTGCATGAAAATGATTGACTTTGTGATGGAATGGCATTGGAATACAGAATACGATTATTTCTCCTTTCCCATCCGCAAATTTTCCCACCAGATCATTTTCTCTTTGGACATTTCTCTCTCTCTCTTCAAGATATTTGTTCTTCCCTACAAAATGTTTGAACATCATTCTCGCTAATGTTTCTCTCGCAAAATTATGTAAGAGAAACATAATTCTTTCCATCTATATATTTTTATAATACATGATGCAGTACAAGATCTATCATCTCCATAGGCCTATTACACAATAGATAATCAGTGGAATATTCAGTTCAACGCCACCATTACCAGATAATAGAGACCCAATCATCAACTCCAGAGGTTGATTTAAACAACGAATCTTTGATGAAGTTTGAGTGATCATGGTGACATAGAATGGGAGTAATTAAAATGAGCAATGAATGATCAACATAGCTCGTCATAACCACATGAGTAGTTCGTTAACATATAGAAACTTTTAGCTGTTATGTTTGTGAAGCCACAAAATATTTTTTGTTTAATTTGCACAAAAAGCTGTTTTTCATACAGAAATAAATTCATACTGTAAACGCTCAGATTTAAAAGTGACATAAAAGAACATTGACAATGACTGAGAATGGGAGTTGCCAGGAATAAGCACTGATCATGAGTGATCAGTAGGTTACCATGATGAAGTTCGTCATTATATACTTGTAAGAGAAACATACATTTATAGCTTGATTTTTCATTTGCATATCGGTATGTAAAGAAAATAATTTACTTACCCAATGTTGGATTTCGTCCGTCTATTGAATATCCTGTCTACACAAGGCACAAATAGGGAGGGGGTGGAGGCGGATCGCCTACAACAAGCGACTAGTAGAAGGAGAGGGATGAGGGGAATTTTAACATTCTCCCCTTAGAGAAGATTTGAGATATAACGTGCAAATGAACAGGGTCTTTTCTTGCAAACCTGTATGAGGCGCCGTTTGTCACTTTCTGATTTAATCTACTGATTTATAAATATCGGGTATTTAGCAGTCGGATATATAAATGTGCATAAAATGAGCGTGAAATAAACACCGACTTTAGTCAATTTTAAATCCTATATCAGCGAATAAAATCCGAGCAATATTTATAAATACCTATATTAGATTTCAAGATATATATATCTCTCGTTGTGTTATTTCTGGGATATAAATTCCTCCACAATATATATATATATTCCTGACAAACGATTTCTTATTTATATATCCGAGGTAACGTATCTTACTGATATATAAATATTTCAAAATGTGCTGTTGGGTATATATATATATATCCAGTCTTCGTCTAACTCCGGATTTACAAATACTGAACTGAGAAAGTCTCATATATAGATATCCCATTTATAGTATGCTAATAGTATGCTGATGAGTCTCAAAAACCGATGACGTCGTCGGTTTTGGTGTTGGTTTAGATCATATTGTCTATTTCGTGTTTCAGGTGACAAAAGTCCTTGTGATCCGTGGGCAAGACATAATGAATACTAATAATAATAGCTTTCTATAAATTCTGTGCTTCAGTCTGCGAATAACGCTGGTTAAAAGTAAGAAGTACCTGAATGAATTTGCCCGATAATATTCACAGATGACCCACAAATTAGCGTGTGTTTACAATACCGCACATGAGAATCTGCGGAATGATTGAGCGGTGTTTGCCGACCCTTGGTACACTTGAAGAGGATTAGTGTGACATCATCATTTTTGCGGTAAACGTATCGCAACTCGTTAGCATATTATAACTGGGATATCTATATATGAGACTTTCTCAGTTCAGTATTTGTAAATCCGGAGTTAGATGAAGATGGATATATATATACCCAACTACACATTTTTAAATATTTATATATCAGTAAGATACGTTACCTTGGATATATAAATAAGAAATCCTTTATCAGGAATATATATATATATGGTGGAGAAATTTATATCCCAGAAATAACACAACGAGAGATATATATATCTTGAAATCCAAAATAGGTATTTATAAATTTTTCTCGGATTTTATTCGCTGATATAGGATTTAAAATTGACTGAACTTGGTGTTTATTTCACGCTCATTTTTTGCAAATTTATATATCCGACTGCTAAATACCCGATATTTATATATCCGACTGCTAAATACCCGATATTTATAAATCAGTAGATTAAATCAGAAAGTGACAAACGGAGCCTCATAAACCTGGACGACTCAGCAGAGCATTTGATGCACCATAGCCACGACACACTGCATCTTCACGTGTCAGAAGTAACGGGTTTGATTGAAATTGGCAAAGTGAAACATGTTACAAGTTGGCCGATATTCCAACAAATATATGATGTAAAAAAAAAAAAAATAATCAAAGATAGAGCAAAACATCAATTAAACTAGACTAGTCATTTCCGATGTCTGATCCTCCCCCCAACACACACACACACTTTTTAACGAAAATCCCCACTTAGTTTTAGTGGCAATGGTTTTCTAGTTTGTTGTCCCCCGCCGCAACGCGGCCGGGGACTTTAAAATGGTTCTTGCTTCTATGTGTCCGTGCATGCACGGACATGTCCGTGCAAATACTTCGTAAGCAATAACTTCTAAATGCTTTGTCGGATTCTTCCGAAATTTGGCATCTGCATTCTTTGCGACAAGACGTCTCTTGGTATTACGTTTCAGCAAGATCCGCCTGTAGGTGGCGCCACTGGGGTCTTGCTTCTATGTGTCCGTGCATGCACGGACATGTCCGTGCAAATACTTCGTAAGCAATAACTTCTAAATGCTTTGACGGATTCCTCCGAAATTTGGCATCTGCATTCTTTGCGACAAGACGTCTCTTGGTATTACGTTTCATTAAGATCCGCCTGTAGGTGGCGCCACTGGGGTCTTGCTTCTATGTGTCCGTGCATGCACGGACATGTCCGTGCAAATACTTCGTAAGCAATAACTTCTAAATGCTTTGTCGGATTCCTCCGAAATTTGGCATCTGCATTCTTTGCGACAAGATGTCTCTTGGTATTACGTTTCAGCAAGATCCGCCTGTAGGTGGCGCCACTGGGTCTTGTTCCAATCTTTAGTGCATGTCCGTGCAAATACTTCATAAGCGATAACTCCTAAATGCTTTGTCGGATTCCTCCGAAATTTGGCATCTGCATTCTTTGCGACAAGATGTCTCTTGGTATTACATTTCAGCAAGATCCGCCTGTAGGTGGCGCCACTGGGTCTTGTTCCAATCTTTAGTGCATGTCCGTGGATGTTCGTGCAAATGCTTAATAAGCGATAACTCCTAAATGCTTTGTCGGATTCCTCCGAAATTTGGCATCTGCATTCTTTGCGACAAGACGTCTGTTGGTATTACGTTTCAGCAAGATCCGCCTGTAGGTGGCGCCACTGGGTCTTGTTCCAATATTTAGTGCATGTCCGTGCAAATACTGCGTAAGCGATAACTCCTAAATGCTTTGTCGGATTCCTCCGAAATTTGGCATCTGCATTCTTTGCGACAAGACGTCGCTGGTATTACGTTTCAGCAAGATCCGCCTGTAGGTGGCGCCACTGGGTCTTGTTCCAATCTTTAATGCATGTCCGTTCATGTTTGTTCAAATCCTTCGCGAGCGATAACTTTCGAACAATTTGTCAGATTTCTTCGAAATTTGGTAAATGCATTCCCTGCGACAAAACACCTTTGGTGATGCGTTTCAGCAAAATCCACCCGGAGGTGGCGCCACTAGAGTTCATTCCATTATTCCATGCTGCAAGTGATAACTTAGAAACACTTGGTCGAATTTCTTTGAAATATCCTACATATGTACCTTTCTGGGTAACAAGAGAAACGTTGCGGCTCATCGGATTCTTCTCAAATTTGGCATGCATTTACCATGCCAGGAGCTGTTGCTTGGGATTGCCTTTCGCTCACTTGCACTCACAGGTGGCGCCACCTGGTGGCAACATCACAAATTCGTTTCCGGGTAATAACTTGAGAACTGACCATCGGATTCTTCTCAAATTTTGTATGAATGTACCGTGACATAAGATGTCGCTTGATAATGCATTTCACTGACTTGCGCCTAGAGGTGGCGTCACCTGGTGTCAAAATCTAAATTTGGTTTCTGGGCAATAACTTGAGGACCCTCATCGGATTCTTCTCAAATTTGGTATGCAGATGTCCCCACGATACCATGTTCCTTGGGATTGTATTTTTCCCGCTTCTGCCTACAGGTGGCGTCTCCTGGTGGAAAAATTTGTTTCCGGGCAATAATTTGGCAACTGCTCATCAGATTATTTTCAAATTTTGTATTCATATGTGACCTGCCCCAAAAAACATGAACACCGGTGGGCATCTAGTACCGGCAATAACTTGAGGACCCCACTTCAGAGTCTCAAAGTTCATATGCCGATACCATGACATAAGATGTCATTTGGGATTGTGTTTTGCCTGCTTGCACCTACAGGTGATGACTCCTTGTGGCAAAGTCTAAATTTGGTTTCTGGGCAATAGGTTGAGGATGCCTTCATATTCTTGTCAAATTTAGTTTGCAGATAATATGCCATGAATTGTCTCTTGGGGTTGCATTTCGGTTACATAATTTTCATGCTACATGGTAAAGAAAATATATTACAGTAGCAATCAACATTCAGTCAGCCATTCGGAGTTGATCTCAAAACCTGGGAAGGTGGAAAGACCCCTCTGCTTCTTACGCCTGTGAAGTAGCTGTTGCCATCCTCATGAATATCTTCTGAAACCAACAGCGCTTATAAATATTGCTGCCATTTTGGCGGGGGACCTAGCATCCTCTGGCTGCTTGTTGTCTTTAGTATTGATGTTATTCTACCATCCAGCAGCTATACATACGGTTTCTAATCTCCAAGATCACACAGCCTACAGAATGACTCGATCGGTGCTTCCGTATTGCAAGTTTAGACTTGTCACCCAGTTGATGAAACCATTGTGGCATTTCCAAAGCAAGTGAATAATTGTTTATATTTCTTCATCACAAAGAGCAATTTGCAGATTATTTCTCCCATGGATTATTATTATTATTTTTTAAATGTTTTTTATGAATATTGATAATTTGGTATTGAAAACATTATAGTTGTGTTGCTATTGTATAGCCGTCCACCCCAATTAATAAGTTTTGCCAGTTGTTTGCCATGATCTGGGTGAGCAGCCTTCCGATGAAAACGTGGTGTATCGAAATTGATATCCGCTACCGATCTATTTCAATATAATGCGAGACCAAACGTGGTTACTTACCTACCATATACGATATATCCAAAAGTTATCTAGCTTCTTATTCACACCGAGACAGATGTGTAATAACTGCATGGTTATTGGATGACAAGTAAAATATACTGTTCGTGAAAATAAAAGTGTTTTTGTATTATATTACTTATACAAGTCTTGTTTTCCCGTTTGACATCCGTTTGACATCTTTCCTCTGTAAAGTTACTCCTCGTGTCCGATTTAACCGAACACAGTGTAATTAATTTGGCTAAAGTGGGGACTTGATTTTAGAATCACACGACACGACGGCCGATTCTAGAATCATCCGTCATGACAGCTGATTCCAAAATCACACGACGGATGATTCTAGAATCAAGCGTCGCGACGGCTGATTCTAGAATCGGTCGTCGGGCATTCTTGGTGACTGACTTAACACGACGCTTGATTCCAGAATCAGTCGTCGGTCTTTGTAACCCAATAATCCGTATCACTGGAACCAAACGGATATAGTTAAATAAAATAGTCCTTTGAGAAATTTTGTCATTTTCATTTTGTTAAATTCTAGCCAATCAGCACCAGTTCGATTGTTCAGGCATTGATCCATACTCGACAGAATTAGTAAATCACAGTAATGCTACTATCGAAGAAAATCGAATATAAGCATCAACAGTTTCATTTTGTTCAGCTTTTCTATACTTTCGTTGGGCAATATTAACAAACATACGATATCCATGCAGTATGGAATCCATATCCGTGAACTGATTCTCTCACTTGAAAATGATATAGACACTCGCACAGACTCAGTCCCATTTTCTACCATAATTAGTACTATATTCCACCTCTCGCGATAGTTTTGCCATTTACAGGGTGCAGAGAACCGGGCCTATGTCTTTTTAGCGGAACTAAGACAAACAGAACCAAAGTCGTGAAAAAATAGTTTGGACCGTGTTCAGTATAGTCTTCTGGTTAACCTATTCTAAAGCACATACCAAGAAGACAGAGGCCTCCATATGAAGGTATGTACACCGTGCATAATGTGAATACAGAATTCAAAGTAAAGCGAACTGCTTCAGCTTGTAAATCTGTCTTCAAATCAATAGGACTATGCAAAACACCCATTATAACAAGTATTGAAGAGCCGCCTGTGGCCTTTCCGTGCTCTTGCAAAGCATAGAAATGATAAGGGTGTATATGGCGGATTCCACGCAAAACCGTACCACTAACTCCCATTTCTGTCCGTCCTTGACGGACTATGACATTAGTAACATCAATAACTTGGAAAACATCATAAACAAACAATGTTCCCTGTACCTTATTATCTAAAATGTGTCAATGAATTGCATAAGATGAAAATAGGTGCCCCTATGAATTCTTTGTACAGTTTTTATTTAAGCGGAACAAAACACAAATGACATTAGTAACATTTGTTTTACTAATGTCATTTGTCCGTCAAAATCTATTTTGTATATGTAGAAGAAATTTCTTATAACAGAAGCACTTTCATATGCTCAGTGGAATTAGGCCAAGCATATTGATGTATCTGTCCCATTGTCAGTGTATGTCATCGCCCATGCTGTAATATTGAATCTTTTCAAAAAGTTCTAATGTCATTTTCGTCACAGGCGTTGGACGGACATGACAGGTGTAGAACTAATGTCTTCATCTTCACCTCCTTTCCCATCTACTAAGGGCAGCTTATTTCTAAAATCACCTGTGGTGAGCTCGGTTTCGACAACAGCATCCGAACGCACAGATAAATTTTCACTATCACTACTGCGGTCTACATCAAGTGCAGTAGCAACATTTCTGGGCATTTGACTATCACTGACAACGCTATGTCGTTCTCCAAGCCGGACAGAGATCCAACAGTTTGAAGAGTTTCTGGATCTACAATCCTCTCATACTCATTTTCTCTAGACTGCTGATTATGAAGTAAACTTTCCGGACTTTCATCTACCCTATTTCTCTTGGGGTGGACCAGGAATATCAAAGGAATTATCAACATCATCCTCCTCAGAGAGCTGAAAATCTGTTTGAGCTGTTGGGAGCATTTTCCGCTTCCTCTGTGCTCTTTTTACTTTTCCTTTGTCTAAGCTTAGAATTCCTCTTTGAGGTCTTGCCATCCGATCCTACAATTGACCAAATGCTATCACCGACGCTTTCAGGTTGCTCGACTTCCTGAGCGTTCATTGTGACAGAGCCGTTACTTTTCCGTAACGGGAGATTTCTTCTCTGTATTGGATTGAATTCCAGTCACATATTGTGAAGCAGTCCGGTTATTTCTGTCAGTCGGACCTTCTTAGTTTTAACGAGTTTTACATTCCCGTTTTTTTGTGGCCATATGATTTTCATCTCCGCAGGTGTAACAGGTTTTAACCTGACCTTTATACCAAACAGGAAGTCTGAACTCTCCAAACATAACTGTGGAGGGAAGAGTGGTTTTGATGCCAGACATCCACACCTTCCTACTCCCAGTTTGGAAATCCCTGTCAAAAATATGGTAAATTCATTACATTTCCCACGAGTACTATATTTGTCAGTGTGTGATATCTCCACAGGGCATTTTGTTCTGACAAGTACTTTCGTGGGTGTAATCTCCTCAGAGTGACCGCACTGATTTTGCAGGGTTCGAATTTGGCACCTGTCCGTCAGTCCGAGACTGGTAAAAAATCAAACGGACTTGTACGAGTGACTGATCAACCAGTCCGTCGGACTGGTAACAAAAGAGCTCTCAGTTCCCTGTGAACACTATGTGAAAACTATTTCTCTGAATATCTCAGCTCTAGTTGTGAAGAATAAACTGTAAAATGAATTATATATGTAACTTGACGGTGAAATAAAACTCGCAGTAACTTTTTGCGGAAATGAATCGTTTTATGTTACACTGACTGCCTGGAGGTATTTCCCGTCAGAGAGAGCGAGTTCAGTAGTTATCTCCCTTTAGAAATGTGTCGCAATAATTTGTCATGCATACCAAATTGCGGCGTTAGAATATATATTCTAGACTAGTTGGAATGTTATGCCGTACAAACGCAATTCTGCCGTGATTATCTGTAGGATCTTTAGCTTCAGCCCAAGTCCTCCTAATTTTAAAGATATGAAATGAAACTGCGCTAAGAACAAAAACGGTCTGACGACGGCCTATTCCGCGAATATAAAAGTTTTGAAAAGGCCGGAAAAGATATAATCAACATATGATAATTAACCCTGCCAATAGCTATCTGATTTTAATTTTGTTTAGTTACTATTAAGCCTGAATAGATGATACCCGTTGCAGAAATATATATAGGTTGTAATTTATGACGAAAAGTTTACCGGAAAAAGTGGTGTCGATTCGCCGGGAATTTTTTGCGATATGCCGACACTAGGTTTTGATCACTTTCCTTGAAAACGCATCCATACAATAGAAATTTAAATACATATTTTTTGTCGCGAGTATTTTAGGATCATGAAAATATAAATATCTTCAGCCGTTTTCTTATAATGTTTGACAGAAAACGTGTAATTCGATTCGTCCTATTCAAGAGTAGGTCCAGCAAATCATGTTACACTTTTCTCGGTGAATATCACATGGAAACGGCTAAAGGTAGAGAAATGATATTTATATTTTCATGATCCTGTAATAGTCGAGATGAAAAATATGGATTTAGATTTTTGATTTAAGGATACATTTTCAAGGAAAGTGATCAAAAGTTAGTGTCGGTAGGCCGTATATCGCGGAAAATGCCCGGCAAATCGAGACCATCGTTTACGTAAACTATAAAACAAAATGGTAAGATCTCTTCTGTTATTTGGCCTGTGTACTTTGAAATTTTAATTCTTAAACTTCATATGATTTAAGTTTAATAGCTGTCCATACGGAAGATCATGTGTCATGAACACACAATAGCTTCACAAACATCGCCGTTTATTCAGCGGGTCTGTCACTTTAGACAGCCTGTACCGGCCGGGGAGCACTCACTCATACGCACGTGGCCTATACGTGTGGCTGCCAATTATACACGCTTAAAACTAAAGTGTTAAAACTTACTCGTGAAGTGTTGAAATAACCCTTTAAGTGTGTCCACAGGGACTGCTCTTTAAGTGTTGTCCCTGTGGACACACTTAAAGGGTTATTTCAACACTTTAAGAGTAAGTTTCAACACTTTAGTTTTAAGCGTGTACCCAGCCGTAGCGGAGACAACGTCGATTGAAGACTGCTCCCACCGTATGTGCATTAAAGACAAGGGAGATAATCTAACCAGTTTATAGGTGGCGTAACTGTATTTGCGGATTTCCATTGGGGATTTCCTCTGCGTTGTTGTTGACGGACTCGGAAACAGCATACGCTGTCTTTGACCCCCTCCCTCCCTCTGTACCCAAGGTGTATACGGCCTAATATTACATTCCCGCCCCCCCCCCCTCTTGCGTACGTACTACTTGAAATATTCTTGAGTATGAAATTAAACCCAATTAACCCCTCCCCCGTCGCAATCTCCTAGAGTTAATTCCCTTTCAAGTCATCTCTCGCACATGGTGGCGGAAATTTATACCGTAGATTTGAGTTTCGTGTGGCGCCTGATTTGAACATTTTAACACTTTCCGATCATCAGTTAGTTTACAGTACACATAGGATATTTGAAATGTGGAAATTCGTGCAAGGGGTTCAAAAACCCACTCAGAAAAGAAAGACAGAGGGGGACAAACTTGAGAAAGATAGGGAATACGACGCTTCAAAACGGAAACGCTCATTCTTTCCCCAGTGGAAAGAAACCTACCTTTGGGTATATTGCGTCAGGAACACAGAGGGTGACAATGAAATGTTTTGTCGAACATGCATTGACAATCCCCAAACTAGTGACT
Organism: Hanleya hanleyi; assembly: GCA_036873755.1. Taxonomy (NCBI): domain Eukaryota; kingdom Metazoa; phylum Mollusca; class Polyplacophora; order Lepidopleurida; family Hanleyidae; genus Hanleya; species Hanleya hanleyi. Next base: position 118,930 of record JAVTVY010032192.1, read on the forward strand.
CCAAAAGTAGTTTCGTTACTGGCTGTTCCAACTTCAGATTGGAAGCTATCAGGGAATACAGCAAAACGCGAAAACACATCAGCGCTTCTGAGGTAGTGGCAGCAAAGTCCGCCCCCGTAGGTACCACCCCGGCCGAAAAAATGTTGCATTCCATGAATGAAACTCATTTCAGTCGTCTCAAGAGATTATTTCTAACTTCTCATGCCCTCATCAAAAAAGGCCGACCATTTACAGATTTCACGTGGCTGTGTAAATTAGACAAACTCAAAGATGTGGACATAGGGGAAACGTATCAAAACGATAAAGCATGTCGCACTTTTGGGTGGTATATTGCCGAGACGGAAAGACAAAACATTGAAACAAAAGTAAAGTGCAATCACTTTTATTCATTGCTCTCCGATGGTTTAACGGATAGTTCCATCACAGAGGTGGAAATTGTTTACATCAGACATGCCAATAAGGGTGAAGTGAAAACCGATCTACTTGGTTTGGCTGGGGTAGAGAAAGCCGACGCAATCGGAATTACGAACGCCATTCTGCAGCAATCGTGTGAGCAACTGAAACTTGACCAGAATGAACTTTTGTCCAAGTTAGTAGGTTTTGGAAGTGATGGGGCTAGTGTCATGGTGGGCTGCAAAAACGGGGTCTCCACAAAACTTAAGGAAAAGCAAATGGAAGTTCTTTCCTCCACGGAACCCATACTGCAGAGCGTTCATTGTTTCAACCACCGATTGGAGTTGGGTTATAAAGATCTGTTAACCAAAGTACCATATCACGACAAAGTAGAAACGTTACTAGTGGAGCTATATAAATTTTATCACTACAGTCCGCTGAATAGGTCTATGTTGAAAAGAAGCTGTGTAGCTTTGGGTATACCGTTTTACGCGCCCTCTAGGGTGGGTGGTACTCGGTGGCTGCCCCACACTCGCAAAGCTCTGGAAAACTTATGGGTGACGTACCCTGCTATTGTAGAGCACTGTCGGCAGCTTCAAGCCACGGGAGATGTAAAGGAAGACAGCAAAGCCAAGGCAAAGGGATTTCTTGAACTTCTCTCAACCCCGCGTTTCGTGCTATATGGGCATTTTCTTACTGATGTAGTTCTAGTTTTAAGCAAGCTATCACTCAAGTTTCAGGGTAGCGATTGGTTTTCTGCTGGTGATATCAAGCATGAATTGAATATTTCTTCAACAAAACTCGACTCGTTCAAAACCACGGCAGGCCCATACCTGAGAAAGGTCTATGATTTGACACACGATGACCATCCAACCTTCAAAGGTCACAATCTTACTATTCAAGGTCGTCTTCGCGGACAAGACGCGACTGCAGTCGGATTTGAGAATGATCGAGTGAAACTGCTCGACGGGCTTGCAACCTCTCTCAACAATAGATTCGCAGATACAGACGCCGGTGTAATAACATCCTTGTCATTCGCTCAGATCAAAACCTGGCCAGAACATGAAACTCCTGATTATCGCAATGATGATGTCGCGCTCTTAATTGATCACTTCCGACCCATTCTTGTGCACGCCGGGGTGCACCCAGAAGAAGCCGAGGATGAATGGATAACATTGCGCGGAAATATATTCAGTTCAACTACTTTCGGTCAACGTCAAAACTTCCTCACTCGGCCATCGTGGCGATACCTTAATGTCATGTATGGGGAAGAATGTCCCAACATACTGGCCTTAGTTGATTTGGCTTTGTCTATCCCGGCATCCAGTGCAGAATGCGAACGTGGCTTCTCCCAAATGAAGATCATTAAAAGTGACTGGAGGAGCCGACTTTCGCAATCTGCAGTTCGTGACATCATGCGTGTTGTCTTGCAAACTCCTGCAATTGGCGAATACGATCCTACAGAAGCTATTGCACTCTGGCTAAAAGGCGGAATAAGATCCAAGAGGCCATACATTCGTCCGTACGGGAGACGGCGGCCCAAGACCTTGGCGGTAGAACCTAACGTGACAGTTTCGTCATCGTCGTCTTCATCTGAAGAGGCCGAGTCGAGTTCCGATTTGGATTAATTGAATATGTAGTTCACTCGGTCACAGTTGTCACATGCTTTTTGTTTGGCTTGATCTGAAAATTGATACAAAGCAATTATATATTTCGATATTAACTAACTCTAGAAACAATTCTGAACAGTGCAAAGTTGAAGTTTTTACTATTAGAAAATGGATATAAAGAATTTGGTATCGACTCATACACTGAATCCAGACAATCCAATTCTGATCCTTGATTGAATGTTTTTCAGAAGTCGGATATAGAACTCGTATATATTTCCATATCGACTGACGCAGATTCGTCTCTAGTTCAGTAATTGTGATCGTTAACAGTGTTTCAGTTGCATGTTTTAAAACTTCAGAAATTGATTCAATATTGAATCCGACATGGACTCTCTTTGAAAATTACTGGAGTAAAGTTGAATATTTTGCTGCTATGGGATCGTACACATGTGAATCTACAATCTATAAAACTGATTCAAGTCTTTCATCCTCTGCCTTATAATTTACCAACTCCAAGTACACAGGCTTATAAACTTACTCTTTTGTGCCAATTTCAGAATCATTGCCCACAGCGAATTTTCAAATTAACAACTAAAAACCCTATCGGTAGTTCAACGACAACGTTGAAAATACACAAGTCAGTCACACTGATGTCAGCCGATAGACTCTCCAACAGCGACC